>JACEFZ010022354.1:7500-220000 GCA_014155875.1 Cepaea nemoralis
ACAATTGTGACATATTCTGTATAGGCAGACAAAAGTATTTGAGCAGTTGTGACTTGTCCTGTATAGGAAGATATTATTTGAGCAATTGTGAATTGTTCTATATATGAAGATAGTATTTGAGCAGTTTTGACTATAGTTCTGTATAAGAAAACAGTACTTGAGCAATTATGACTAGTTTTGTATGTGAGTTTTCTCTTCATGGGCACACCTTCTGTCGATAACATATTGTTTTGAAACAATTCCTCTTGTACTGTATATCTTCTTCTTCTTCTTCGTTCATCCAGAGTTTTTTTTCCGGACGTGATTGCGTTGTGCCTGTTTACAGCAGAGCTGCGTTCTTGCGCCGTTAGGCCGACACATCCGACTTCTGCGGGCATTTGTTGACCGGGTTAACCTTCCCGGGGGTTTCTTAGGACTTTAGACTCTCACTGTTGTGGTGTTATCTCCCATCCCAGCTGGCCCATATAGATCAGCCAAAGGCATCCTGGTCGGCCCTCAAGGGAAGGCAGGGGCAGACCATGGGCATTCCCCGCCATCCAAGGAGGCTTCCATAATTGCAGAGCCATCACACAGCGCTCTGGTAGTGGGCTCACCCAAGGAATCGTCACATCCTGCACATGGCTGCTTAGCCTCACTTCCGTATATTGGGCCTTCCGTTCACCATAGGCTGTTCTTCCAGAAACCAGAAGAATGCAGTTTGCAGATGACATCCACACAGTGAGCTTTCGATTCGGACTTTCCACGTAATGGATTTGCTATCCAAGCAATATTCCATTGTGTGCCACTAGGACACTTTTTCCACCTTTTATGAAGCCCACACAGTGAGCTTTCGATTCGGACTTTCCACGTGATGGATTTGCCATCCAAGCAATATTCCATTTCATGCCTCTGGGAGGCTTGTGTAACCGACATGCCTGTGGTATGAAGTGTGGCAGTCTAAATACTTCTTCATGTATATTTAAATGTCAACCTGAATGTAGTTAAAGTAAGCTGCAGTCAACCTGAGCTTGTTGATATCTCCATAGAGCTTGTCCTCGAATGAAGCAGGTGTGGGCCAAAATATCTTTCTCTGTTCTGCATATATTGGGCACTCTTGCAGCAAATGTTTAGCTGTCATTTTACCAGTTCCACAATTACATTCATCTGTATCTCCTATCTTTAGTTTGTTGAACAAGTGGTATTTCAGCCTGTTATGTCCTGTGCGGAGTCTGAAGATTGCTACTTGTTCTCTTCGGTCGAGTTTGTAATATGCATCATCCTTCTGGTGGCCTGGATGCTCTGATTCCCATTTGGTTCTATAAGTGCTTTTTATCAACCTCTTTGCCTCATTATAGGTTATGTCTATGTCAGGCTGTGGTAGTCGTCCGCCCTCTTTTGCCAGTCTGTCAGCCTCTTCATTTCCAGGTATACTGCAATGTGATGGGATCCACTGTATTACAACTTTTTTGGATTTCTGGCATAGACCATGGAGTGCTGCTCTTAGGTCAGCTATTTCTGTGCTGTTATTGCTCTTCAGTATTGAGACAGCTGACTTTGCATCTGTAAAGATAGCTATTTGCGTCTCTTTTTTTTCCTCCATCAAGAGCATTTCTGCTGCAGTTTTCAGAGCCTCTACCTCCGCTTTGAAGTTACTTGAAAACTTTCCAGTTGCCACTGAATGTGTTTTTTTCACTCCATTTTTTAAATTTAGGAGAATTCCTCCTCCTCCATTCTCTACTGAATTTTTGGCTGATCCATCTGTATATGCATGGGTCCAATTGCTGCTTGGGTAATGTTCTTTTATGTAGTTTAGGGTTATTTCTCTTCTTTCGGTTTCATGCTGAGTGTTCTTTTTCTCAATACCAGGAATGTTTTCTATCATCTCAGGCAGTTGCTGCTGTCTCCAAGCTGGGAACTTGTCTGCATTGTAAATGGGTTTGACTGTTGATATGTTAAGTATGGGATCTGCCCTAATCTTTCGTTTTGCAGTTTCTACAAAGTTGCTACGCTTCAGTCTTCCCTTTCCAAAACCACTAAACCTTTTATACATAGGGTGGTCTGTCAATCTTCTAAATTTTTCAGCTTGTTGCTGGGCTCTGCTATCTCTTCTATCCTGCATTGGTTGTAAACAAGTGATCTTTTCTAATTCATTAATAGGCGTTGTCTTCAGGCTTCCAGTTATGATTCGCATTCCTTGATTTTGGACTCTACTTATTTTGTTAAAGTTTGACTTAGCTGCTGTTGCCCAAGCTGCAATGCCATATTCCAGTACTGGCCTCACCCGTCCAGTATATAACTTCTTGAGAACTTTCTCATCTGCTCCCCACGTTGTACCAGCAAGCTTTTTCATGATTGCCATTCTTTGCCTTGCTCTTGTTCGATTTTTCTCAACCTGTGTCTTCCATGTCAGGCGACGATCAAAGGTGACTCCTAGATAGTTTGGATTTTCTTCATGGCGCAATATTTTTCCATTCAATACCAGCTTAGGTTGCTGAGTTTTAGTTGAGAGGGAGAACACTGTGCATGTTGTTTTCTCCTCACTTATCTTCACTAGCCATGATTTTGACCAGTCCTCTAGCGCTAATAGGGCTTGCTGTATTCTGCTGTTAGCTGTACTAATATATTCTTCAGATGTCCATATGGCTAGGTCATCTGCAAAGGATGATGTGTGTACTCTGGCTGGAAAATTTTCCGTGATGTCGTTTATATATGCTAGGAATAATGTTGGTGAAAGAACTCCTCCTTGGGGGACACCTTGCTCCAACAGCATCATTTTGCTGGTTTGTCCTTGTACTTTTGTCCTGGCAGTTCTGTTCTCAAGGTAGTGGCTGATCCATTTGTACATTTTCCCGCAAACATGCATTTTTTGCAGTTTTACTTTCAGTCCTTCCTTCCATACTTTATCAAATGCTTTTTCTAAATCTATCCAGACCGCTAGTGTGTGCTTTTTCTCTTGGAAGGCATCCTCTATTTCCTGAGCTATATAGGTTATTTGATCTTCAGTGGATCTGTACTTTCTGAATCCTGCTTGGTGAGGTGTTAAGAGTTTGTTTTCTTCCAGATGCCATGTTAGCCTGCCATTGATAATGCGTTCCATTAATTTTCCTACACAGCTAAGAAGACTGATAGGTCGATAGCCATTTGGTTCTTCCAGGTCTTTTCCTTTCTTTGGGACTGGTATTAGTATAGCTTCCTTCCATGCCTGTGGGACTATTCCCCTCTTCCAGCTGTAATTTAGGACTGCTAGTAGTTTCTTTTTTGCCTTAGTGCCTAGTCCTATTAGCATTTCATTTGTGATTCCATCCTTTCCTGGTGATGTCTTCTTTTTTAGGGTATTCATTGCCTGTTCCATTTCTTCCATTGTTAGATTTGCCATCATATATTCTGCTGCTGTCTCTGTATTTCTATGATGTATCTGTTTGTCTTTGATTGCTTTCTTCTGTTCGGTTGTAATATCAATGTGGTTTGCATTTGCATAGTGTTCCATTAGTGCATTTGCAGCCTTTTTTCCTGTAAGCAAGGCATTTCCTTGTTTAATTGTTATTTGTTTGTTTCTAGGTCCTTCATTGTTCATGGCTTTCACTAGTTTCCATAGTTTGTTTCCATCCCTGTCAAAATTTAGGTTTTCTGTTTTTTTCCTCCAACAATCTCTTGTTGTTTGATTTACTGTTCTTTTATATTTTGCTGAGATGGCTTTGAGAGAGATGTTCGCTTCAGTTGTTTGTTCTCTCTCTGCGGTCTTCCTAGCATCTTCAACTTTGTCCTCCAAAATTTGTAGTTCTTCAGTCCAGTATGGTTTGTAATTTTTCCTTGCTCCTCTTGGAATAGACTCAGTGGCCGCCTGTATTATTGCTCTGTTTAGACTTTCCACCATTTGCTTCATGTTGCCATATCGTGTATTTATGTTTTCACAATATTTGTCTGTTAGTATGGCAAATCTGTCCCAATCTGCTCGTTTGTAATTCCAACGGGGTAAAGGCTTTTGCTCCTGTGGAACATACTCCATATTTATTACAAGCTTGATTGGTCTGTGGTCACTACCTGCTAATTGGTCCAGCACATGGCGATCGATTTTGTGGAGGATGTCTCCTGTGCAGAAAGCTAAGTCTGGAGTAGAAGTGGTAATCCATCTTCTGGAGTAGAAGCTCGGTGTGTCATCCGCTTTGTTGAGTAGATGGAGATTTGAGTCTATTTCCCAGTCCTCCACTTCATCTCCTCTTTTGTCAGTATCTGGGTATCCCCATCTTTCTGAACGGCTATTAAAGTCTCCGACAACAATGCAATTTGTGTCAGTTATTTCCATGTTTGAGAGTGTAAGATCCTTATCTGCCGGGCTATACAGATTGTAAATTCTTATTTTCACGTCCTTTATCATTATATCAACACCTATAATTTCCGTTTGGTTGTCAGAGATCACAGATACTTCGCTGCAAGGTATTGTATTTCGTGTAAGTATTAGAACTCCTCCTTTGTGTCCTTCGCGGTCGAAACGTGTGGCCTGATATCCCTCGACTGAAAATGTGCGATTGGCGTTGAGGTGTGTCTCTTGAATGCATGCCACATCTATTCTATCTTTATGAAGACGCTGTGTTAGGGAGGCTTTCTTGTTATAAACTCCTTCTGCATTCCATTGTAGTATGTTGAGTGTCCGGGGTGTTTGGTCAATAGCTCTTAACCTACTCCTCTGTGCCTTGACTCCACAGCACAGGGGAAGGTGACCACCAGTAGTCATGGGTGGACCCTCTCGAGGCAGGGGGCCCGGCACTATCACCGCCTGATGGGACTTCACGGGATTAGCACCATAACGATTAATTTTCATCTGTGGCATCATGAAATGATAAAGTTACGTTGCACTTCTTTGTCAAGCCTGTGGCTCAGTACATCCGATTTCGACAAGCATTTATTCGGGGTGCTTTCCCTAGCCTTTGACTGTCCCCAGTCTACCTACAAGGCAGCAGGTTTGTGCGTCACTTCGTCTGGTCCCTCTCCCTTGACCTGTCCGACAAGGGTGGCCCTACCAGTAGCTGTGCTACCGTCGGCATAGCTCTTGGGGTCATTGGGACGCACAAGCCCCTCTACCTCGTCAAGGTGGACGCACGGCAGAGGGGGTACTGTATATTATTATTGTAATTACAAAAAAGACAGTTATTACCAAAAGAATGATTGTATAAGGAAGAACTCTGTTTGCATTGACTATGCAAAGCCTTGTGACCGGATATCACAAAACACACCTTATAAGACATTAGAACAAATAAGGATAGAACAACCAATCCTTCGTGATCTACAATGTGTGCATTAAACAAGAAGCAGTTGTATCAGCTAAAGGGGGACACAGCCGTGGTGTTGTTCCAGCACTTTAAGATGTTCGGTTTACTTGGGTGGTTGGGGAATCCTCTGGGGGACTGAGTTTTAGCTCTCAAGTTCCATGTAATGACATTCAGATTATTTGAGCCCTGGAATTAAGTGCCAGTTGGTTTATACAAATAAATATGGGGCCAGTACCACATGCATAGTAAGCATTAAGGTGTGTGAAGGAGTTACCTTTGTTTTACTTGTTTAAATTAGAGGTTTTGTCACTTATTACAGTTACCAATCTCATTTCTTACCACTAGATCCTCATAAGTTGCTGAATAATGAGAGAGAGAGAGAGAGAGAGAGAGAGAGAGAGAGAGAGAGAGAGAGAGAGAGAGAGAGAGAGAGAGAGAGAGAGAGAGAGGCACTAGCATAAACATACACTCACATGTGAATGAACACACCCACACACAGGCATTAGCATAAACGTACACTCACATCTGCATGAACACACAACACCCACACACACACAGGTTAATGGAGAAAGCATCTTCCCTTGCCTTCCTAGGTTTGTTCACACGATGGTAGTGTGGTATCTGTTGAATACATAGACTTTGTCTTGCCCAGGCGGATCATTCTCAAAGCCATGATTAAAATACAGCACAGGCATGGGAAACAGTTTATGATGCAGGCCTCTCCTCCAGCTAGACCAATTGTAGCACTTGGTTGTGTGTTAAGCTGTTGTCAGTTGGCCAATGTTGCTTGTTCTGAACCTATAGTTGCGATATCTTTCCTGCAATTTTGTTAGCTGAAGTGGTCTGTCTGTCTGTCTGTCTGTCTGTCTGTCTGTCTGTCCCTCATATGCAATGTTTCCAAAGAGCTGTGGTAGCTAAATTACACCTTCTCTGTGTGTCTACATTCTCTTTGTCTTTCTTTGCCTCTGCCTCTCTCTCTCTCTATGTCTCTCTCGTTCTCTATGTCTCTCACTCTCTCTGTCTCTGTCTGTCTGTCTATCTGTCTGTCTGTCTGTCTGTCTGTCTGCCTGCCTGTCTGCCTGCCTGTCTGTCTGTCTGGTAGTTGGGTCTCTCTCTCTCTCTCTCTCTCTCTCTCTCTCTCTCTCTCTCTCTCTCTCTCTCTCTCTCTCTCTCTCTCTCTCTCTCTCTCTCTTTTCAACCCCCCTATTCCCCTCCTTTTCTTCCTCTAAGCCTTCTCTTAATATTGGCTCACTAGATCAAGTGTTTAAACATATTCATAGGTAAAGGGTGAGCATATTTCTCCCATCTGGAAATCATTCAGTAGCACCCCACTCAATCCACCATCTGTGCAGTCTTTAAGTAACTCTTTCTCTTTGAAGCATGGCAAGCTTCATTTTTTGAGAAGTGAACCTAGCAAGGTAGATGTTAAAAAAAAGCAAAAGTATAATTCTATGGGTATTTCTCCTGCTGCAATGTATCCGATAGATAATCTTGCCAAGTTAAGGTGGGGGATGTGAACACGGAGCTCAGCAAATTATGAGAAAAAAAGTTGTTTACACTGCCAGAAAGGAGAAGAAAAATTTCATCATCATTTGAAGGCTTCAAATAGGGCATACCAGGCTGAACAAGCATATGTGCAAGCTTCACCTGAATGACTTAACCACCATGCCCATTTGGGCAGTGTGGACAAACTGCAGAGCATGTTCTTCAGGAATTCTGCTAGGACAGCCAGCTAAGTAGGGAACACTGGCCGAATGAGACACATTCTGCATTCAGAGCTGTATACAACATGACAGGAGCTACAGAAAACTGTTGACTACATCATGAGAACTCTGCCAGTGTGAACATGAAATAATGAACGCAAAAAGAGGAGGAAGAAAACTATTATTTCTCTTGGCTGGATATATAAATTTCTACTGTGTTAACTCATCAATGTAGTTCTATGTATGTTATTGTCAAAGTTGTGCTTTGTATAAAACACGCTGAAGTCTTTCTTCCCCTCGTAGGTTGCCTAACATTTGAAATGCCTGTCTCCTAAACATGGAGTAACTGGCTCCAAGGATATTTTATAAAATAAAAATAAAAAGAGGCGCAGGACCA
Source organism: Cepaea nemoralis (assembly GCA_014155875.1). Lineage (NCBI taxonomy): Eukaryota > Metazoa > Mollusca > Gastropoda > Stylommatophora > Helicidae > Cepaea > Cepaea nemoralis. The sequence goes on from JACEFZ010022354.1 coordinate 14,847, forward strand.
CATTATGATGGTGACAGGGGCAAGCACTCTTATTTCCCAGACCTTGGCTAAGTCCTGCAATGCTGTTCTTTTTTTTCTTCTAAACATTCTGGTTTTTGTATCCTCTGTTGGGGAATGGAGTAGCCTAGAGGTAGGAGATTCAGACTAAGCATGTGTATGAGGAGGAGACAAAAGATAAGGAGAAGAGGAAGAATAAAAGATGAGAATTATAAGATGAAAAAGAGATGATGATTAGAAAGATGAAGGGGGAGATGAAGAAGAAGAGAAAGAATTAAGAGTTAAAATAGAAATAGCATGTGAGGAAGAACAAGACATTTTCTCTACTGAAATCCCAACATGAGATTTCTTATATCAATTGATCCTCTAGGTTTTCAAACTTGTAGTGAGTCAGATTCTGAGAATTTTCAAACTGCTAGTCACATTCAGAGAATGTTTTGAAACTCAGTCACATTCTGAGAATGTTTTCAAATTGGCAGTCACGTTCTGAGAATGTTTTCAAACTTGTAGTCTCATTCTGAGAATGTTATCATACTTGTAGTCTCATTCTGATAATGCTTTCAAACTTGTCACATTCTGAGAATATTTTTAAACGGGTTCACATTCTGAGAATGTGTTCAACTGATTTTAAGATTTTCCTTTATAGCTGTGCAAAATAATAAATTTGCCAGATTGAGCTGGGTGTAATTAAATAGCCACAGCTCTGCCACTTCTGGCCAGATTTAGGAAAAACTGCAGGGTTGCATTGTTATGTAAACATTGCATCTAACATAAACTTGGCGGTTATACTGACACCAGTTCTCAGGCCCGGGTGCACACATGCTGGTTGAGGCCAGCATTGTTTGAACTAAAAATCAACAGTTGCGTAGCGTCATTCTGTTGCAGCTTCTGTGGAATTCATTGTTTCATTTCATGCGGTTCAGTTTCTGATCTTTGCATCTTTACATATATTACATGTTCTCTCTTCCAACTGAAAGTCTTTATGTTGATAACGAATGTGTTTCTCACAGCTGTATAGTGTTTATGTAGATAACTTATCGCATTCTCCCAATTGGTTAGACCAGAGCAAACCATTATTCTGCGCCTCAGAACAGGACACAATAGATTACGCAACCACTCGTCTCAACTCATTTCATCGTGTTCCTCTTATACCTTGCGGTGTCAAGGTGAAGCATAAACAGCAGGAGAGTGCCGTTTATGGGCTTCATGTATTGAGATTCCCATGGACTCTGCAATTTCCTCTGTCCATTGTTTACATGGCTGGTCTCTTCTTCCATTTGGTCTATACATCATTACTTGTGGTGATATACTGTTAGTTGGTAATCGGGTTACATGGCCAAACCAGTTAACTTGCTGTCTTCTGATAAAAATTCTATTGCTACTTTAGTCTAGCCCCACTTTAGTCCTGATTTCTTCATTTCTGATTTTCTCTCTTCTTGATACATTGAGTTAATGTCAGGTCTTAGTCAGATATGACTGAGCTACCATTTAACAGTAGACAGTACTACCTGCTTTCTGTTAGAGCTGAATGTTGGGCGGCGCTCGCCAAACCCAACACCTCACATTGTGTCAATGGCTTTGGGCGGAGGAGTGCAAATGGGGCGGGGGACAAGCCTGACCCTAGTATGACGAAATGCAGCCTAAAGACTAAATGTCATGGCAGGGTAGACCAGGCCCTAAGCCTTGGTCAGCAACTGGTCTAGCACTAGTGCTGGATAGGACCCCATTTCCTCACACCAGGATACGGCGGGATGCTACCAGTAAGGGGTGAAAGCTTGTTTACAACTAGTGTGTCACTGGAATGATCAGCAGATGCACAGCTTGTGGCATTTGCAGGAAGAGACAGAGCTCTGTGAGTTTTCCCAGAGTGCTAAGATGTTGATTCTTCATTAACCTATTTCCAGTGCAAAGATGTTGATTCTTCATTAAACTATTTCCAGTGCTAAGAAGATGTTGATTCTTCATTAACGTATTTCCTGTGCTATCGGGGTACCATAATTATTGCATTCATAAGAAGGTTGACCAGTGGCCATGTTCAGCAACACAGTGTGGACATTGCCATATTCTGTTCATTCCTGATTGCTATTTAGGATTTTTGTTAAGTCTGCTTGACTTTTATTCTACCACAGAGATCCATCTATATGCAAGAATTATGATAAGTAAAATGGCCAAACTATAGAGCAGTTTTGACATTCAACTTCTGAGATGGTTGGGTTTTTCGTATCCAGCATATTTATTTGCCCATTCACTAAAATAAAACAAAGGCGTCTTTTTCCACACCTTGAGGAATATATTGTATGTGGCAATAGCTCTATATATTTATATAGAGTGATCAGCATTCATTCAGCATTCAGATATGGTAATTTTTCCAGCACCCATTTCAGAGTAGGTCAATTTGCAGCTCAGGACATGTTATCCCCAACTCAATGGGGATTCCAAGAATGACCACCAGGCACGTGTACTATTCATGTTTCATACAGATATTTGTTTTATGCTTTTTGCTCAAAATGTGTAACAGTTTCATTCAACAGCCTGGATCTTTCTCTTGTGTGTGTATTGTTCTTAAAATACTCTTTTGAATGTTTAAAATTACAGGATTGCCCATTTCTCAAGTACAACATTTGGAGGTCCTACAGTAGGTGGCGGCAACTTCCGTTCTACTTCCACCTCCACCAAAATAGTCAATGGAAAACGCATTGTCACTAAGAAGTTAGTACTTGTCATGTGTTTGTGTTGTTACTGTCACCAAGAAGTTAGTTCTTGTCACGTGTTTGTGTTGTTACTGTATTAGATTGTCACTAAGAATTAGTTCTTGTCACATGTTTGCGTTGTTACTGTATAATGGACTTATTACGAGGATGAGAGTTCTGCTGTTTGGTTAAATGCAAGGTTTGGCAAATAGAGTTATAAAGCAGAGGTTAGATATCATGGCCATATTCATCAAACGTGAAAGTATCTAGTAATGTTTTGATCTCAATTTTTTGGGGGCCACACTAGGTTGTTGCTAATTTCTTCAACTAAAACATGAAAGAGAACAATCTTCAAACTCTGCACAGGTCACAACAGGCTGAAATACCACATGTTTAATTAAGTAAAGACGATGAATATAACTGTGGAGCTGGTAAAATTGCAGCTGAAAATTTGATGCAGGAATGTCCAACATATACAGGACAAGGCAAGCTGGTTTGCTTACATCCACTCCATTTGAAAACAGACTATGGAGATGGCAATAAGCTCAAGTTGACTACTATTATTTTTGATATTTAATATTGGCATTTGAAGGTTTATGTGAAGACAACAGAGTTAAAGCACCAATGAGGATCCTCATTTTTGCACTATTATTTTTGATATTTAATATTGGCATTTGAAGGTTTATGTGAAGACAACAGAGTTAAAGCACCAATGAGGATCCTCATTTTTGCACTATTATTTTTGATATTTAATATTGGCATTTGAAGGTTTATGTGAAGACAACAGAGTTAAAGCACCAATGAGGATCCTCATTTTTGCACTATTATTTTTGATATTTAATATTGGCATTTGAAGGTTTATGTGAAGACAACAGAGTTAAAGCACCAATGAGGATCCTCATTTTTGCACTATTATTTTTGATATTTAATATTGGCATTTGAAGGTTTATGTGAAGAAAACAGAGTTAAAGCATCAATGAGGATCCTTATTTTTGCACTATTATTTTTGATATTTAATATTGGCATTTGAAGGTTTATGTGAAGAAAACAGAGTTAAAGCACCAATGAGGATCTTCATTTTTGCACTATTATTTTTGATATTTAATATTGGCATTTGAAGGTTTATGTGAAGAAAACAGAGTTAAAGCACCAATGAGGATCCTCATTTTTGCACTATTATTTTTTATATTTAATATTGGCATTTGAAGGTTTATGTGAAGACAACAGAGTTAAAGCACCAATGAGGATCCTCATTTTTGCCAGATGTACATGTATTGTATACATATATGCTGGCTTCAAGGTCAGACTGGGAGCGGATAAAAATTCCTGGCATTCACGTCTAAGATGATTTTTAGTCAGAAGGTTAAATGAAAATGGCCAGCGGCTTCTTGAAGTCTGTGTCTGCAATGATCCGTGTGTAGCCAGCACCCACTTCTAGACTAGGTTCCGACATAATGTCATATATAGGGGTGGGCAAACTACGGCCGGCAGCTGATATTATGCAGCCCTCGAGAGCATTTAGAAATGAACATGTTTACTTCATTTTTAAGTTATTTTGTTGAATTTTTCAGAATTTCATGTACCCTTATGATTATTTTAACATTTTTGATAAAATTTCTTTCTAATTTTCTATTTTTATAAACAGTCCTTGACCTTCGTAATGTAATGCTAAGATGCAAATTTATTGATTTTAATATAGAGAAATATTTATCGACATGTAAAAAGTGAATAAGGATGATTTTATGAAAAAAAGATATTTCTCCGGTGAGTAAAATGATTTATTTTGCAAGACATAATATATATGCGGCCCCCCAATAGCTTTACATTTGTCAGTATGGCCCTACACACAGAAAATTTGCCCACCCCAGTCATACACATTCCAAGCATTGGCATCAGCTTCACCTGATTACTGTACTGGCACCTGGCCATCTTGACTGACGATAGTTTATTACATTTTGCTTTAAAAAAAAATGTATAATAACCGCTCCATAGCACAAAGCCTGGTCTGATTTGTAGAGACCATGTGTTGCCCATGCAGCATGATCCCTCTCTCTGCCTGCCTAGTTTACTCCAGAGGAAAGGTAACACCAATACATCTAAAACTAGATGAACTGCAGAAGCTGCCAGATCAGCAAAGCAATGCTTTGTCTGCCTGTCGGAGCTTCCATCCTAGATTGGTTGCAGACCAAGGTATACGTCCTGGTCTGCCCTGCCATGACATTTAGTCTTTAGGTGGCATTTCCTCACACCAGGTTAAGACTTGCACCCTCCCAATTGTGCTCCTCCGCCCGAAGCTGTTGGCATAATGTTGGGTGGTGGGTTTGGTGAGCGCTATCAAACATTTGACGCTAACAGAAAGTAGTTAGTACTGTCTACTGTCATACAGTAGCTCAGTCATACCTGACTTGCTTGATCTGATTATTGTTCACGATAATCCCCCAGGCAAGTGATAGTCATAGTTGCAATCCTTGTGTCAACTGCGATACTAATCATGCTCTCATGTGTTGCAAAATTAGATGACAACCAAAACAGTCTGGATGTGTTGTAAGGTTGCGGTTAGAAAATCCACCGCTGGATTTTGTCAGGCCAGGGTGCTAGAGAAAGTAGGGCTGGTTGTGCATCTGCATGTGTTGCCATTTCTGGGTGTTTGAGAATCCAAGACATTTTAGCATCAGAATCCTGGGCTGGGTGGACATTAGAATTCAATGGTGGTTGGACATCATGGTTCAAGGCTGGTTGGGCTTTAGAATCCAGGGCTGGTTGGACATCTTGGTGTGCTCTCATGTTTGAAAATTTGAGAGTCAAATGTTTGATTGGCAAGAGAGTGCCAGGTTATGACTATATGTTAATTTATGTCTAAAATATAAATATATGACATTTAGGTCATATTGAAAAGTCATGTGGAAAGAGTTAATCATTTTGTTATTTTATGGTAAATATTGCTACACATTCTCATGTTTAGTCTTCATCTCTAGTGTCTTTTCCATACATGACCCCACGACCTATGCTGGCACTAATATAGCTGCTGGTAGGGTCAGTCCAGTTGAACAGGTTAAAGATAGGAACCAAAGACACCAGCCTGTTGCCTCGCCAGTAGACAGGTTAAAGATAGGAACAAAAGACACACCAGCCTGTTGCCTTGCCAGTAGACAGGTTAAAGATAGGAACCAAAGACACACCAGCCTGTTGCCTCGCCAGTAGACAGGTTAAAGATAGGAACCAAAGACACACCAGCCTGTTGCCTCGCCAGTGGACAGGTTAAAGATAGGAACCAAAGACACACCAGCCTCTTGCCTCGCCAGTGGACAGGTTAAAGATAGGAACCAAAGACACACCAGCCTGCTGCCTCGCCAGTAGACAGGTTAAAGATAGGAACCAAAGACACACCAGCCTCTTGCCTTGCCAGTGGACAGGTTAAAGATAGGAAACAAAGACACACCAGCCTCTTGCCTCGCCAGTGGACAGGTTAAAGATAGGAACCAAAGACACACCAGCCTGCTGCCTCGCCAGTGGACAGGTTAAAGATAGGAACCAAAGACACACCAGCCTGCTGCCTCGCCAGTGGACAGGTTAAAGATAGGAACCAAAGACACACCAGCCTGTTGCCTCGCCAGTAGACAGGTTAAAGATAGGAACCAAAGACACACCAGCCTGCTGCCTCGCCAGTAGACAGGTTAAAGATAGGAACCAAAGACACACCAGCCTGCTGCCTCGCCAGTAGACAGGTTAAAGATAGGAACCAAAGACACACCAGCCTCTTGCCTCGCCAGTGGACAGGTTAAAGATAGGAACCAAAGACACACCAGCCTGCTGCCTCGCCAGTAGACAGGTTAAAGATAGGAACCAAAGACACACCAGCCTGCTTGCCTCGCCAGTAGACAGGTTAAAGATAGGAACCAAAGACACACCAGCCTGCTGCCTTGCCAGTGGACAGGTTAAAGATAGGAACCAAAGACACACCAGCCTGCTGCCTTGCCAGTAGACAGGTTAAAGATAGGAACCAAAGACACACCAGCCTGCTGCCTCGCCAGTAGACAGGTTAAAGATAGGAACCAAAGACACACCAGCCTGCTGCCTCAGCTAGTAGGACAGGTTAAAGATAGGAACCAAAGACACACCAGCCTCTTGCCTCGCCAGTAGGACAGGTTAAAGATAGGAACCAAAGACACACCAGCCTCTTGCCTCGCCAGTAGACAGGTTAAAGATAGGAACCAAAGACACACCAGCCTCTGCCTCGCCAGTAGACAGGTTAAAGATAGGAACCAAAGACACATCAGCCTGCTGCCTTGCCAGTGGACAGGTTAAAGATAGGAACCAAAGACACACCAGCCTGCTGCCTCGCCAGTAGACAGGTTAAAGATAGGAACCAAAGACACACCAGCCTGCTGCCTTGCCAGTGGACAGGTTAAAGATAGGAACCAAAGACACACCAGCCTCTTGCCTCGCCAGTAGACAGGTTAAAGATAGGAACCAAAGACACACCAGCCTGCTTGCCTCGCCAGTAGACAGGTTAAAGATAGGAACCAAAGACACACCAGCCTGCTTGCCTCGCCAGTAGACAGGTTAAAGATAGGAACCAAAGACACACCAGCCTGCTGCCTCTGCCAGTGGACAGGTTAAAGATAGGAACCAAAGACACACCAGCCTCTTGCCTCGCCAGTAGACAGGTTAAAGATAGGAACCAAAGACACACCAGCCTGCTGCCTCGCCAGTGGACAGGTTAAAGATAGGAACCAAAGACACACCAGCCTCTTGCCTCGCCAGTAGACAGGTTAAAGATAGGAACCAAAGACACACCAGCCTGCTGCCTCGCCAGTATGACAGGTTAAAGATAGGAACCAAAGACACACCAGCCTGCTGCCTCGCCAGTAGACAGGTTAAAGATAGGAACCAAAGACACACCAGCCTGCTGCCTCGCCAGTAGACAGGTTAAAGATAGGAACCAAAGACACACCAGCCTGCTGCCTCGCCAGTAGACAGGTTAAAGATAGGAACCAAAGACACACCAGCCTCTTGCCTCGCCAGTAGACAGGTTAAAGATAGGAACCAAAGACACACCAGCCTGCTGCCTCGCCAGTGGACAGGTTAAAGATAGGAACCAAAGACACACCAGCCTGCTGCCTCGCCAGTAGACAGGTTAAAGATAGGAACCAAAGACACACCAGCCTGCTGCCTTGCCAGTAGACAGGTTAAAGATAGGAACCAAAGACACACCAGCCTGCTGCCTCGCCAGTAGACAGGTTAAAGATAGGAACCAAAGACACACCAGCCTCTGCCTCGCCAGTAGACAGGTTAAAGATAGGAACCAAAGACACACCAGCCTGCTTGCCTCGCCAGTAGACAGGTTAAAGATAGGAACCAAAGACACACCAGCCTCTTGCCTCGCCAGTAGACAGGTTAAAGATAGGACCCAAAGACACACCAGCCTGCTGCCTTGCCAGGGACAGGTTAAAGATAGGAACCAAAGACACACCAGCCTGCTGCCTCACCAGTAGACAGGTTAAAGATAGGAACCAAAGACACACCAGCCTCTTGCCTTGCCAGTAGACAGGTTAAAGATAGGAACCAAAGACACACCAGCCTGCTGCCTCACCAGTAGACAGGTTAAAGATATGAACCAAAGACACACCAGCCTCTTGCCTCGCCAGTGGACAGGTTAAAGATAGGAACCAAAGACACACCAGCCTCTTGCTTCGCCAGTGGACAGGTTAAAGATAGGAACCAAAGACACACCAGCCTGTTGCCTTGCCAGTAGACAGGTTAAAGATAGGAACCAAAGACACACCAGCCTGCTGCCTCGCCAGTAGACAGGTTAAAGATAGGAACCAAAGACACACCAGCCTGCTGCCTCGCCAGTGGACAGGTTAAAGATAGGAACCAAAGACACACCAGCCTCTTGCCTCGCCAGTGGACAGGTTAAAGATAGGAACCAAAGATACACCAGCCTGCTGCCTCGCCAGTAGACAGGTTAAAGATAGGAACCAAAGACACACCAGCCTGCTGCCTTGCCAGTGGACAGGTTAAAGATAGGAACCAAAGACACACCAGCTTGCTGCCTCACCAGTAGACAGGTTAAAGATAGGAACCAAAGACACACCAGCCTCTTGCCTCGCCAGTGGACAGGTTAAAGATAGGAACCAAAGACACACCAGCCTGCTGCCTCGCCAGTAGACAGGTTAAAGATAGGAAACAAAGACACACCAGCCTGCTGCCTTGCCAGTAGACAGGTTAAAGATAGGAACCAAAGACACACCAGCCTGCTGCCTTGCCAGTAGACAGGTTAAAGATAGGAACCAAAGACACACCAGCTTGCTGCCTCGCCAGTAGACTGAGGACAGTCAAAATCCCAAGAATCAGAAATGCCTGTGGGAATCAGATGCACCAGACTGCAGGCGCAATGAGATAATGCATTTATTTGCGTGTTGAAATATAATATCTGGGCTAAGGGCTTAATGAAACAGTGCACCTATTTACTTCTTGAAATAGAATATCTGGACTTAATGAAACAGTGCATCTATTTACTTCTTGAAATAGAATACCTGGGCTACAGATTTAATGAAACAGTGCTCCTATTTAACTGTAAGATGGTGTGCTTACTCATTGATGATGTAATCATTTGTGTCTGTTCTCTTTCTACAGAGTGGTTGAAAATGGCCAGGAAACTGTGATTGTGGAAGAGGATGGGGTACTCAAGTCCAAGAGCATTAACGGTGTAGCACAAGCATTGGATGGGCCGACCAGCAAAGCTAGCATCCGAGCCTAAAGCTGTGTAGTTCTGGGTTTGTTGTCATCATTGCATTAACTTATCTTATCGTGACATCTGAGAGAGGGTGGGACAGGTTGTTGTTAGCATCCATCATTCAGGTGACCATTTTGTGACCACGACTGCCACATATCTCCTGTCTCTGTGAAATGTAGTGTTTCTGATCAGTCGTGTTTTGTGGCACATGGAAGTTTGAAACTGATTATCTGCTGTGCTTGTGTAGTAGTTAGTGTACAGGACTGCTGGTATATGTGATTCAGAGTTTAATTCACTTCCTCATCAGATGACTCTTGGGTTTGCCACCCTACCAGGTTTTTCCTGAGAAGAAAGTTGGAGTGAATAAGCAAATTGTTATTTTTAAAGGGATAAAAAAGGGTTTTAAAGGGTATTCGGCATGCAGGCCTGGTTTACATTTTGCCCTACCTTGTCTTTACATATTACTTGTATAATTAACATGTATGCTCAGTCCATTCAGCAGTAAATAATAATCCAAACACTTAGTATAGGTAGAGGATGGGAGCAGTGGGCAGGAAGGATGCTGGCTACACCACCTTATACTACCATAACCTAGTATATGTTTTTCCCATCGACTTACCATTTCTAATGCATAGAAAGTCTAAACATCTGTTAAATGATACTAAGTTGAATGTGATAAAGAAAACTGAAAATTCTTTATAGGAAAAAACAGAATTCCATGTGTCTAAAAACATTAACACAACTGCGGTGTAGAAAATGTGTGTTTGAGACAAACAAATGAATACCATATTTGTTGGTGTAATTGTATATATCTGTCATGGTTTACCATTGATGTTTTTGTTTTCTCTCAGATTGATGGCTGCAGGATTCTAGTTGTAAACAATTGTAAATTAGATAGGTTTGTGAACAGACCTACTTGCTATTGATGTTTCGTGTCAACCCAGCTGACTATATTTTGCTATGTATTTCCAAACTTGTTTGTCAAGTGATTTGTGAATGCTTGTGTATGCCCAGTAGACAGAATCTGGAATCTGTATTTTGTGACAGATTGTGTTAAGACATATTTGATTATCAGTAGTAGTTGTTTGCGGTCGTTTGTCATATTGTTGTGTGTAAGTGGGGTTGTCAGGTGATAAAACCTTGTCATGAACATTGTACAACACGGAACAACATACGCCGTGTACTTCTCTACAAACAATTGTCCTTCCTCTGGAATCTACAGGGCAACAGAAACCTATCAACACATGGAGAAGAGGGTAGAAACAAGAGATGAATAACATGGGGAGGTGGATGTAGGAGCAGCAGAAGAGTTTGGTGGGGGTTGTTTGAGGACCAATACTCCTTTGGGGATAAAAAGCAGAAGAAGAACTGAGTATAAAAAAAGTATTACTGAGAGATATAAACATGAGAATGACAAGATATTTTATAGCAACATCACATGAGATAATATCCTTCTGAAAACCATAGTGGAGGGGACGGATGAGTGCAGAATTGCTACATGATGCCAAAGATGACAATACCAAGTTACAGTCTGGCAGAATATAATACCAAGTTCAAGACAGAGACCATAAGATGTCCAATGCTACCATCCATTACTGGAGGCGGCAGGGTGAAGATAGTGATAGATGAACATTTCCTTCATATCTGAACATTAGGAAGCATGATGATGATGTGATTAGTACACTAGCTTACCAACTGCAAGTTGGGCAGTGGTGTTAAAGGCACCTGGCTGTCATGAGACTTATTCATACACAGAGAGATCTGAGCAACTCACCTTGAACCTGTGATATAGATGAAATATTGGTGCTGAGATATCTATCTATGCTAAACTATCTAGTCGGTTGTGTTGGTTAAGAGTTGGATAGACTGGATACAAGACCTTGAATTATCAGGGTTAGCCAACACTGTCGTGGCAGAACAGAAATGTGGAGACTTTACTAAATAACTTAATGGTTATTGGTTGGTTTGTGTGGACATAAGATGAGGTAGTGATGGATGGCATTTTGTCAGTTTTCTCTAACATCCCAGGCAGGTTCTGTGTGAGGACAAGTGTGAAACAATGTGCTACTGGTTGGTTAGTTTGGATATGTGATTGGTTGGAGGTATCTTTGAATAGCATTCGCCAGCTGCATCACAAGGTAACAAAGCTAATTATTAAAGGTAACAAGAGAAAGCTCATTGTTAAGGTAACAAGAGATAGCTCATTATTAAAGGTAACAAGAGAAAGCTCATTTTTAAGATGGCAAGAGATAGCTCATTGTTAAGGTAACAAGAGAAAGCTCATTGTTAAGGTAACAAGGAATAGCTCATTGTTAAGGTGACAGGAGATAGCTCATTGTTATGTAACAAGAGGTATCTTCTTATTAACATGACCAGTTAGCTCATTCTTGAGGAGGCAAAGAAGGTAACGAGTCACCTATCATCAACAGCCTTATCATATTGTGCCCCTGTGCCAATATCTTATATAAGATTACCATTATCTGCTATAAGATTACCATTTGTGTTTTACGTAAACACCTGACATGGTTTTAAATCTTTATAGCTAAATAACCAGTCCAGGTTTCATGATGTGAGGACCTGTGTAGCTAAATAATACAAAATGCTGTATGTTAAAAGTCATGGGCAGTGTGGCGTAGCCATGCTTTCTTTCTGTCTGTTCCAATTTATGGTAGGGTCAAGTATGCAGATTGTTTCTCTCATTTCTCCGTTGTCTTTATTTATGAACAAATTTTGCAATTTGCCATAATTTAATTTTGTGTAGTACTGTAAATTGTCTCAACTGTTTTTACTTTGAAACGATTTAAAACAGTGTAAAATATTTCCCCAATTGGTTACATTAGTTTTAACTGACTTCCCCATTCTTAGTTTTAACTGACTTCCCCATTCTTAGTTTTAACTGACTTCCCCATTCTTAGTTTTAACTGACTTCCCCATTCTTCTCTTGCTCTCTTTTCTCCCTCTTTTCCCATCTCTCTCTCTCCCCTTCCTCTTGTGTTGGTCGATTAAATCGAGTGTTTACTGTAATCCCTTGTCTCGTGAGCTGTGTGAAGTGTTCCACCATGACTTTATATCACGATGTAAATTTACTTGTTTGTACTCATATCAAAACAAGTGTCATTAAGCCATTAGGACGTTTGTGCATATGAGAAGTGTTTTTGTATCAATGTGTCATTTGAGAGACCTGATGCGTGGGTTGTTATTGTGTGTGTACAGTTGTCAAAGGAAGAATGTCCAGCTTGTGAAGAAAAGATGTTTAAATATAATTGGCCATTGCTGTTATATTCATCCAGACAGCAAATATATTGTGAAGTAGCAGTTGTGTCAGCATAACACAAGCATGGGAAGTAAAGACACCCGGGTGATATAGATGATATCACCCATTGACTGCCAGTTGGTCTATACCACTATGAGGTTATCACCATGCACCCAGTGCAGGGCGCAGGCATGGACGAGGGGGCGCAGGCATGGATGAGGGGGCGCAGGCATGGACGAGGGTGCGCTATAACTGTGACTACTAACCAACGGTTGTAACTGTTGGGTGTGTCATCTGTGCATGTTGTCATGGCAGGGAGAATGTAAAATGTGTGCAGGAAGTTTAGCTAAGATGGGATCGCCAACTTTCTGTTCTTGTTCATAAACACTGTCTGGATATATTATCAGGTTAACCATTTATCTACCATGCTGGAAATTATAATAGCAATGCATTAATGATCATGCTGAATATATTGTGTGTGTTACATATTGTCATGTTTGTGGTGTATTGTACATGCAGGATGTCTCCCGGGTAGAGTGGCTGTACAACGAACAGTCTACTATCGTACTAGTCCATGGTTCAAAGATCCCTAAGGGTCTCAGCCTCTTGGTTGTGCACATGAGGGGGTGTATGTGTGTGCGTGCGTGCGTACACCTCATGTAGTATGTACTTTGCAGAAGGCTGCTCCAGTCATGACTTGATGAACAGATTCTTGTTTCTTGGCCAGTTCTTCCTGCCTGATGCATTTTCTTGCTCAAGGTGTCTACAGTGTCCTGTACCCATCTTCACGCTAGTCGACACCTGCCATTTATTTCAGGAGCCAGGGCTTCTATAGCTTTTCTTCCCAAACCCCTTGTGGTGTTCAATATGGGTGAAGTATTTTAGTTCTTGAGACCCAGTGCTGGTTTTGAGTCAGTGTTGTTTGATGCACACAGCTATGCCAGTCAATGCCTGATGTCTTCACTGTGTTTTTTTGACAGAAGGATCAATTCTTCCAATCTCGTAGCATTATTTCACATTAATTCTTGTCATCTGAATTCTGGATATTGGATTTCCACCATTTATAAATTGATTCAAATTGACTCTGGGCTCATCATTTTTGACATTTCTTATTACGTTATCTGCATAATGTTGTACAGGTCTGAGGAGCAAGATCCCTTTGACCTCAAACCAGTTTGATATTTCACCAGCTACCCTGTTCATGATGTAATGATTAATTTAAGTGAATCAAAAGTGCTGAAAACCCCAGATCTGTCATAGTGTTCCACATTTTCTGACATTGAACAGTCCAAGACCATCTGTAGTCTATGAAACAGGTATGAAGATCTACCTTGTACTGTTGGCATTTCTCAAAGATGGTTCTCATGTTGAAGATATGGTCCCTGCTTCCTCTGCTGTGTCTGAACCCTGCCTGAACGTCTTGTAATTCATATTCTAACTTCTTACCGATCTTCTTCATGATGGCTTTACCTGAAAACTTTGCTGGCACGACTTATTAGTACGATAGTGGGCACACAAGTTTTACATTTCCTTTCTCTGGGAGAGGGATGTAGATGTGTGTATACAAGTATGATATAATGAGACAAGACTAGGGTCTAAATACACCCCAGTGTAGAAGAGGAGAGCCTGAGTGAATGAATATTGTGCTGCAGAAATATATCCTGCGGAGAGCGAGAAATTGCACCGATTATAGCAAGAATGTAGCTACATACCTCTGTGCCCTATGACAGTATATTTCTAGTTTTAAAATGCAGAGCTATATGTCAAGTAATTGATATTGTTTGTCATTATGATAGTTTCCTTTATTTTGTCTACCTTTGTGTTGTTTCATCAATTTCAATGACAAATGTCACTGTATTGTTTTCTTTTACAATAGTTCTTGTTGGTATTTGAGCGTTTGTTTTGTTTTAATTCCTTGTAGAGATTGTGTTTGTTTCTGGTGCAGTCTATGTGTAAGAATAAATAAATTCATTCAGGCAAACTTCGATGAAATATTGGCAACACCATTAAAACAGTACAAGCTTGCCTTTGTTTCATGATGTGGTTTGTTTAGTTTTTAAGCAGTTGTGTGTGTCATTGACATGTCCTTGGTGACTGACGCAAAACTGATCAAAGCACATTAGTCAAGAAGGGATTAACTAAATGAAGTTAGAAAAGAAGGGATCAACTAAGTGAAGTTAGTAAATAAGGGATCAACTAAGTGAAGTTTGTAAATAAGGGATCAACTAAGTGAAGTTTGTAAAGAAGGGATCAACTAAGTGAAGTTAGTAAATAAGGGATCAACTAAATGAAGTTTGTAAATAAGGGATCAACTAAATGAAGTTTGTAAATAAGGGATCAACTAAGTGAAGTTAGTAAATAAGGGATCAACTAAGTGAAGTTAGTAAAGGAGGGATCAACTAAGTGAAGTTAGTAAATAAGGGATCAACTAAATGAATTTAGTAAAGAAGGGATCAACCAAGTGAAGTTAGTAAAGAAGGGATCCACTAAGTGAAGTTTGTAAATAAGGGATCAACTAAGTGAATTTACTAAATAAGGGATCAACTAAGTGAAGTTAGTAAATAAGGGATCAACTAAGTGAAGTTAGTAAATAAGGGATCAACTAAATGAAGTTAGTAAATAAGGGATCAACTAAATGAAGTTTGTAAATAAGGGATCAACTAAATGAAGTTTGTAAATAAGGGATCAACTAAGTGAAGTTAGTAAATAAGGGATCAACTAAGTGAAGTTAGTAAAGGAGGGATCAACTAAGTGAAGTTAGTAAATAAGGGATCAACTAAATGAATTTAGTAAAGAAGGGATCAACCAAGTGAAGTTAGTAAAGAAGGGATCCACTAAGTGAAGTTAATAAAGGAGGGATCAACCAAGTGAAGTTAGTAAAAGAGGGATCAACCAAGTAAAGTTAGTAAAGGATGGATCAACTAAGTGAAGTTAGTAAATAAGGGATCAATTAAGTGAAGTTAGTAAATAAGGGACCAACTAAGTGAAGTTTGTAAATAAGGGATCAACTAAGTGAAGTTAGTAAATAAGGGATCAACTAAGTGAAGTTTGTAAATAAGGGATCAACAAAGTGAAGTTTGTAAATAAGGGATCAACTAAGTGAAGTTTGTAAATAAGGGATCAACTAAGTGAAGTTTGTAAATAAGGGATCAACTAAGTGAAGTTTGTAAATAAGGGATCAACTAAGTGAAGTTTGTAAATAAGGGATCAACTAAATGAAGTTGGTAAAGGAGGGATCAACTAAGTGAAGTTAGTAAATAAGGGATCAACTAAGTGAAGTTAGTAAATAAGGGATCAACTAAGTGAATTTAGTAAATAAGGGATCAACTAAGTGAAGTTAGTAAAGGAGGGATCAACCAAGTGAAGTTAGTAAATGAGGGATCAACTAAGTGAAGTTAGTAAAGGAGGGATCAACTAAGAGAAGTTAGTAAAGGAGGGACCTGCAAGCAACAACAGAAGTCCCAGAGCACTAACTTGCTATGGGTCAGTGAAGTGTTAAAATCATCACATTTTGTAGGCCAGAATACACGGAGTATGTGGCCAGAATAACCCTCGTAGCGCAGGCGTCAAACTTTCATTCGATGGCGCTCATGACATCAACACAATCTCCTAATCCCAATGATTCCATCGGCTCACCCTGTCTGCAAATGTAAGCAGCCAATCATCTAACCACCATCATGCAGCAAATGTATTACAGAACATCACTCTCATCACACCCCACAGCAGGTCTGCATGGCCGAATGGGTAAGAGCGCGTGTTCTTAGACATTTGTTGTGCTGATGCCGATACACCGGACAGCTGGACTAAAATGTTGACCTGTCGTCCTTGACTTGGGGACGTAAATTATAAGTACCTCTAAAGTTGGAGTTGGTTCGCCTGATGGCGGGGACACTGTTAATAGGGAAAGCTAATCCACACGCAAAATCCAGTTCATCACTACTATAAATAGTGTGTATAGGCTGCACTTGAGTTCAAAGTGAGCGAGCGTAAAAATAAAAAAAATAATGCTCCATGGACAAGTGTTTCCATCTCTTGCCATTCCTCCTGCCTCATGCACCCTCGCTTTATCAGCTTCCACTTTGAATTTCTTAGGATGCATAATGTGTGTGGTAGTTTCCCCTTGCTTTCCACACCAACATGGCTAAACAGTATGTCCTCAACCTTTAAAATTGCCATGTTAAGTAGCCTGCTCTGTGGGACTCTGCTAACAGCAGAGAGCACTCCAAGGGTGTCCACTTAGCTCGATGCAGCTCGGTCCACAGAGCTGGAGTTGCCACACCATAGTGTGCTCATTCTCTGCAATGGGGAGGTGCTTTCGGGATTGTGTCTTGATCGAATTTGGGGCATTGCTGGCATTTCTCAAACTTTCCAGTACTTATTAAACTATTAATAACAGTAAATACAAACATATGGTGGAGTGGTTGAGCATTTGAGGAAGCAGTAAAATAGATATGCAAACACTTTTCACTGTAAAGATGAGACAAGAACCAGGGGAAGACTTTCCAATTTTGAGCACATCATACATCACTCAACATGCACTCTAGTGCGTCATCTTGGCACACATTGACACCAGACTGTCTTAGATCACCACTTTGAGCATCCATCGCTTGCAGACACCAGATTGTCTTAGATCACCACTTTGAGCTTCCATCTCTTGCAGACACCAGACTGTCTTAGATCACCACTTTGAGCTTCCATCTCTTGCAGACACCAGACTGTCTTAGATCACCACTTTGAGCATCCACTGCTTGCAGACACCAGACTATCTTAGATCACCACTTTGAGCTTCCATCTCTTGCAGACACCAGACTGTCTTAGATCACCACTTTGAGCTTCCATCGCTTGCAGACACCAGACTGTCTTAGATCACCACTTTGAGCTTCCAGCACTTGCAGACACCAGATTGTCTTAGATCACCACTTTGAGCATCCATCACTTGCAGACACCAGATTGTCTTAGATCACCACTTTGAGCATCCATCACTTGCAGACACCAGATTGTCCTAGATCACCACTTTGAGCTTCCAGCACTTGCAGACACCAGACTATCTTAGATCACCACTTTGAGCATCCACTGCTTACAGACACCAGACTGTCTTAGATCACCACTTTGAGCATCCAGCGCTTGCAGACACCAGACTATCTTAGATCACCACTTTGAGCATCCAGCGCTTGCAGACACCAGACTGTCTTAGATCACCACTCTGAGCATCCAGCACTTGCAGACACCAGACTGTCTTAGATCACCACTTTGAGCATCCAGCACTTGCAGACACCAGACTGTCTTAGATCACCACTTTGAGCTTCCATCGCTTGCAGACACCAGACTATCTTAGATCACCACTTGAGCATCTATCACTTGCAGACACCAGACTGTCTTAGATCACCACTTGAGCTTCCATCGCTTGCAGACACCAGACTGTCTTAGATCACCACTTTGAGCTTCCATCGCTTGCAGACACCAGACTGTCTTAGATCACCACTTTGAGCATCCAGCACTTGCAGACACCAGACTGTCTTAGATCACCACTTTGAGCATCCACTGCTTACAGACACCAGACTGTCTTAGATCACCACTTTGAGCTTCCAGCACTTGCAGACACCAGACTGTCTTAGATCACCACTTTGAGCATCCAGCGCTTGCAGACACCAGACTGTCTTAGATCACCACTTTGAGCTTCCATCGCTTGCAGACACCAGACTGTCTTAGATCACCATTTGAGCATCCAGCACTTGCAGACACCAGACTGTCTTAGATCACCACTTTGAGCATCCAGCACTTGCAGACACCAGACTGTCTTAGATCACCACTTTGAGCATCCAGCGCTTGCAGACACCAGACTGTCTTAGATCACCACTTTGAGCATCCATCGCTTGCAGACACCAGACTGTCTTAGATCACCACTTTGAGCTTCCACTGCTTGCAGACACCAGACTATCTTAGATCACCACTTTGAGCATCCAGCACTTGCAGACACCAGACTGTCTTAGATCACCACTTTGAGCATCCAGCACTTGCAGACACCAGACTGTCTTAGATCACCACTTTGAGCTTCCATCGCTTGCAGACACCAGACTATCTTAGATCACCACTTGAGCATCTATCACTTGCAGACACCAGACTGTCTTAGATCACCACTTGAGCTTCCATCGCTTGCAGACACCAGACTGTCTTAGATCACCACTTTGAGCTTCCATCGCTTGCAGACACCAGACTGTCTTAGATCACCACTTTGAGCTTCCATCGCTTGCAGACACCAGACTGTCTTAGATCACCACTTTGAGCTTCCATCGCTTGCAGACACCAGACTGTCTTAGATCACCACTTTGAGCTTCCATCGCTTGCAGACACCAGACTGTCTTAGATCACCACTTTGAGCTTCCATCGCTTGCAGACACCAGACTGTCTTAGATCACCACTTTGAGCTTCCATTCGCTTGCAGACACCAGACTGTCTTAGATCACCACTTTGAGCTTCCATCGCTTGCAGACACCAGACTGTCTTAGATCACCACTTTGAGCATCCAGCACTTGCAGACACCAGACTGTCTTAGATCACCACTTTGAGCATCCAGCACTTGCAGACACCAGACTGTCTTAGATCACCACTTTGAGCATCCAGCGCTTGCAGACACCAGACTGTCTTAGATCACCACTTTGAGAATCCAGCGCTTGCAGACACCAGACTATCTTAGATCACCACTTTGAGCATCTATCGCTTGCAGACACCAGATTGTCTTAGATCACCACTTGAGCATCCAGCGCTTGCAGACACCAGACTATCTTAGATCACCACTTTGAGCATCTATCGCTTGCAGACACCAGATTGTCTTAGATCACCACTTGAGCATCCAGCGCTTGCAGACACCAGACTATCTTAGATCACCACTTGAGCATCTATCGCTTGCAGACACCAGATTGTCTTAGATCACCACTTGAGCATCCAGCGCTTGCAGACACCAGACTATCTTAGATCACCACTTTGAGCATCCACCAGACTGTCTTAGATCATCACTTTGAGCTTCCATCGCTTGCAGACACCAGACTGTCTTAGATCACCACTTTGAGCATCCAGCACTTGCAGACACCAGATTGTCTTAGATCACCACTTGAGCATCTATCGCTTGCAGACACCAGATTGTCTTAGATCACCACTTTGAGCATCCACTTCTTGCAGACACCAGATTGTCTTAGATCACCACTTGAGCTTCCATCGCTTGCAGACACCAGACTGTCTTAGATCACCACTTTGAGCATCCATCACTTGCAGACACCAGATTGTCTTAGATCACCACTTTGAGCTTCCATCGCTTGCAGACACCAGACTGTCTTAGATCACCACTTTGAGCTTCCATCGCTTGCAGACACCAGACTGTCTTAGATCACCACTTTGAGCATCCAGCACTTGCAGATACCAGATTGTCTTAGATCACCACTTGAGCATCTATCGCTTGCAGACACCAGATTGTCTTAGATCACCACTTTGAGCATCCACTTCTTGCAGACACCAGATTGTCTTAGATCACCACTTTGAGCATCCACTTCTTGCAGACACCAGATTGTCTTAGATCACCACTTTGAGCATCCACCAGACTGTCTTAGATCACCACTTTGAGCTTCCACTTCTTGCAGACACCAGACTGTCTTAGATCACCACTTTGAGCTTCCATCGCTTGCAGACACCAGACTGTCTTAGATCACCACTTTGAGCATCCAGCACTTGCAGACACCAGACTGTCTTAGATCACCACTTTGAGCATCCAGCACTTGCAGACACCAGACTGTCTTAGATCACCACTTTGAGCATCCAGCGCTTGCAGACACCAGACTGTCTTAGATCACCACTTTGAGAATCCAGCGCTTGCAGACACCAGACTATCTTAGATCACCACTTTGAGCATCTATCGCTTGCAGACACCAGATTGTCTTAGATCACCACTTGAGCATCCAGCGCTTGCAGACACCAGACTATCTTAGATCACCACTTTGAGCATCTATCGCTTGCAGACACCAGATTGTCTTAGATCACCACTTGAGCATCCAGCGCTTGCAGACACCAGACTATCTTAGATCACCACTTGAGCATCTATCGCTTGCAGACACCAGATTGTCTTAGATCACCACTTGAGCATCCAGCGCTTGCAGACACCAGACTATCTTAGATCACCACTTTGAGCATCCACCAGACTGTCTTAGATCACCACTTTGAGCTTCCATCGCTTGCAGACACCAGACTGTCTTAGATCACCACTTTGAGCATCCAGCACTTGCAGACACCAGATTGTCTTAGATCACCACTTGAGCATCTATCGCTTGCAGACACCAGATTGTCTTAGATCACCACTTTGAGCATCCACTTCTTGCAGACACCAGATTGTCTTAGATCACCACTTGAGCTTCCATCGCTTGCAGACACCAGACTGTCTTAGATCACCACTTTGAGCATCCATCACTTGCAGACACCAGATTGTCTTAGATCACCACTTTGAGCTTCCATCGCTTGCAGACACCAGACTGTCTTAGATCACCACTTTGAGCTTCCATCGCTTGCAGACACCAGACTGTCTTAGATCACCACTTTGAGCATCCAGCACTTGCAGACACCAGATTGTCTTAGATCACCACTTGAGCATCTATCGCTTGCAGACACCAGATTGTCTTAGATCACCACTTTGAGCATCCACTTCTTGCAGACACCAGATTGTCTTAGATCACCACTTTGAGCATCCACTTCTTGCAGACACCAGATTGTCTTAGATCACCACTTTGAGCATCCACCAGACTGTCTTAGATCACCACTTTGAGCTTCCACTTCTTGCAGACACCAGACTGTCTTAGATCACCACTTTGAGCATCCATCGCATGCAGACACCAGATTGTCTTAGATCACCACTTTGAGCATCCACTTCTTGCAGACACCAGATTGTCTTAGATCACCACTTTGAGCATCCAGCACTTGCAGACACCAGATTGTCTTAGATCACCACTTTGAGCATCCAGCGCTTGCAGACACCAGATTGTCTTAGATCACCACCTTGAGCATCCAGCGCTTGCAGACACCAGACTGTCTTAGATCACCACTTTGAGCTTCCATCACTTGCAGACACCAGACTGTCTTAGATCACCACTTTGAGCATCCACTTCTTGCAGACACCAGATTG
The DNA here is from genome assembly GCA_014155875.1 of Cepaea nemoralis. Lineage (NCBI taxonomy): Eukaryota > Metazoa > Mollusca > Gastropoda > Stylommatophora > Helicidae > Cepaea > Cepaea nemoralis. The sequence continues at coordinate 36,686 of JACEFZ010022354.1, forward strand.
TCTTAGATCACCACTTTGAGCATCCAGCACTTGCAGACACCAGATTGTCTTAGATCACCACTTTGAGCATCCAGCGCTTGCAGACACCAGATTGTCTTAGATCACCACTTTGAGCATCCAGCGCTTGCAGACACCAGACTGTCTTAGATCACCACTTTGAGCATCCACCAGACTGTCTTAGATCACCACTTTGAGCATCCATCGCTTGCAGACACCAGACTGTCTTAGATCACCACTTTGAGCTTCCATCACTTGCAGACACCAGATTGTCTTAGATCACCACTTTGAGCTTCCATCACTTGCAGACACCAGATTATCTTAGATCACCACTTTGAGCATCCAGCACTTGCAGACACCAGACTGTCTTAGATCACCACTTTGAGCATCCACCAGACTGTCTTAGATCACCACTTTGAGCATCCATCGCTTGCAGACACCAGATTGTCTTAGATCACCACTTTGAGCTTCCATCACTTGCAGACACCAGATTGTCTTAGATCACCACTTTGAGCTTCCATCACTTGCAGACACCAGATTGTCTTAGATCACCACTTTGAGCTTCCATCACTTGCAGACACCAGACTGTCTTAGATCACCACTTTGAGCATCCATCGCTTGCAGACACCAGATTGTCTTAGATCACCACTTTGAGCATCCAGCACTTGCAGACACCAGATTGTCTTAGATCACCACTTTGAGCTTCCATCACTTGCAGACACCAGACTGTCTTAGATCACCACTTTGAGCATCCACTTCTTGCAGACACCAGATTGTCTTAGATCACCACTTTGAGCATCCACTGCTTGCAGACACCAGACTGTCTTAGATCACCACTTTGAGCTTCCATCGCTTGCAGACACCAGACTGTCTTAGATCACCACTTTGAGCTTCCATCACTTGCAGACACCAGATTGTCTTAGATCACCACTTTGAGCATCCACTTCTTGCAGACACCAGACTGTCTTAGATCACCACTTTGAGCATCCATCGCTTGCAGACACCAGATTGTCTTAGATCACCACTTTGAGCATCCACTTCTTGCAGACACCAGACTGTCTTAGATCACCACTTTGAGCTTCCATCGCTTGCAGACACCAGACTGTCTTAGATCACCACTTTGAGCTTCCATCGCTTGCAGACACCAGATTGTCTTAGATCACCACTTTGAGCATCCACTTCTTGCAGACACCAGACTGTCTTAGATCACCACTTTGAGCATCCAGCGCTTGCAGACACCAGATTGTCTTAGATCACCACTTTGAGCATCCACTTCTTGCAGACACCAGACTGTCTTAGATCACCACTTTGAGCTTCCACCGCTTGCAGACACCAGATTGTCTTAGATCACCACTTTGAGCTTCCACCGCTTGCAGACACCAGACTGTCTTAGATCACCACTTTGAGCTTCCATCGCTTGCAGACACCAGACTGTCTTAGATCACCACTTTGAGCTTCCACCGCTTGCAGACACCAGATTGTCTTAGATCACCACTTTGAGCATCCACTGCTTGCAGACACCAGACTGTCTTAGATCACCACTTTGAGCTTCCATCGCTTGCAGACACCAGACTGTCTTAGATCACCACTTTGAGCTTCCATCGCTTGCAGACACCAGATTGTCTTAGATCACCACTTTGAGCATCCACTTCTTGCAGACACCAGACTGTCTTAGATCACCACTTTGAGCATCCACTGCTTGCAGACACCAGATTGTCTTAGATCACCACTTTGAGCATCCACTTCTTGCAGACACCAGACTGTCTTAGATCACCACTTTGAGCTTCCACCGCTTGCAGACACCAGATTGTCTTAGATCACCACTTTGAGCTTCCACCGCTTGCAGACACCAGACTGTCTTAGATCACCACTTTGAGCTTCCATCGCTTGCAGACACCAGACTGTCTTAGATCACCACTTTGAGCTTCCACCGCTTGCAGACACCAGACTGTCTTAGATCACCACTTTGAGCTTCCACCGCTTGCAGACACCAGACTGTCTTAGATCACCACTTTGAGCTTCCACCGCTTGCAGACACCAGATTGTCTTAGATCACCACTTTGAGCTTCCATCGCTTGCAGACACCAGACTGTCTTAGATCACCACTTTGAGCTTCCATCACTTGCAGACACCAGACTGTCTTAGATCACCACTTTGAGCTTCCAGCACTTGCAGACACCAGACTGTCTTAGATCACCACTTTGAGCATCCAGCGCTTGCAGACACCAGACTGTCTTAGATCACCACTTTGAGCTTCCATCACTTGCAGACACCAGACTGTCTTAGATCACCACTTTGAGCTTCCAGCACTTGCAGACACCAGACTGTCTTAGATCACCACTTTGAGCATCCAGCACTTGCAGACACCAGATTGTCTTAGATCACCACTTTGAGCATCCACTGCTTACAGACACCAGACTGTCTTAGATCACTACTTTGAGCATCCAGCACTTGCAGACACCAGATTGTCTTAGATCACCACTTTGAGCATCCACTGCTTACAGACACCAGACTGTCTTAGATCACCACTTTGAGCATCCACTTCTTGCAGACACCAGATTGTCTTAGATCACCACTTTGAGCATCCACCAGACTGTCTTAGATCACCACTTTGAGCTTCCACTGCTTGCAGAAACCAGATTGTCTTAGATCACCACTTTGAACATCCACTGCTTACAGACACCAGACTGTCTTAGATCACCACTTTGAGCATCCACTTCTTGCAGACACCAGATTGTCTTAGATCACCACTTTGAGCATCCACCAGACTGTCTTAGATCACCACTTTGAGCTTCCACTGCTTGCAGACACCAGACTGTCTTAGATCACCACTTTGAGCTTCCACTGCTTGCAGACACCAGACTGTCTTAGATCACCACTTTGAGCATCCACCGCTTGCAGACACCAGATTGTCTTAGATCACCACTTTGAGCATCCAGCACTTGCAGACACCAGATTGTCTTAGATCACCACTTTGAGCATCCAGCGCTTGCAGACACCAGATTGTCTTAGATCACCACTTTGAGCATCCAGCGCTTGCAGACACCAGACTGTCTTAGATCACCACTTTGAGCATCCACCAGACTGTCTTAGATCACCACTTTGAGCATCCATCGCTTGCAGACACCAGACTGTCTTAGATCACCACTTTGAGCTTCCATCACTTGCAGACACCAGATTGTCTTAGATCACCACTTTGAGCTTCCATCAACTTGCAGACACCAGATTATCCTTAGATCACCACTTTGAGCATCCAGCACTTGCAGACACCAGACTGTCTTAGATCACCACTTTGAGCATCCACCAGACTGTCTTAGATCACCACTTTGAGCATCCATCGCTTGCAGACACCAGATTGTCTTAGATCACCACTTTGAGCTTCCATCGCTTGCAGACACCAGATTGTCTTAGATCACCACTTTGAGCTTCCATCACTTGCAGACACCAGATTGTCTTAGATCACCACTTTGAGCTTCCATCACTTGCAGACACCAGACTGTCTTAGATCACCACTTTGAGCATCCATCGCTTGCAGACACCAGATTGTCTTAGATCACCACTTTGAGCATCCAGCTACTTGCAGACACCAGATTGTCTTAGATCACCACTTTGAGCATTCCATCAGCTTGCAGACACCAGACTGTCTTAGATCACCACTTTGAGCATCCACGCTTGCAGACACCAGATTGTCTTAGATCACCACTTTGAGCATCCACTGCTTGCAGACACCAGACTGTCTTAGATCACCACTTTGAGCTTCCATCGCTTGCAGACACCAGACTGTCTTAGATCACCACTTTGAGCTTCCATCGCTTGCAGACACCAGATTGTCTTAGATCACCACTTTGAGCATCCACTGCTTGCAGACACCAGACTGTCTTAGATCACCACTTTGAGCATTCCATCGCTTGCAGACACCAGACTTGTCTTAGATCACCACTTTGAGCATCCATCGCTTGCAGACACCAGACTGTCTTAGATCACCACTTTGAGCTTCCATCGCTTGCAGACACCAGACTGTCTTAGATCACCACTTTGAGCTTCCATCGCTTGCAGACACCAGATTGTCTTAGATCACCACTTTGAGCATTCCACTCCTTGCAGACACCAGACTGTCTTAGATCACCACTTTGAGCATCCAGCGCTTGCAGACACCAGATGTCTTAGATCACCACTTTGAGCATTCCATCACTTGCAGACACCAGACTGTCTTAGATCACCACTTTGAGCATCCATCGCTTGCAGACACCAGACTGTCTTAGATCACCACTTTGAGCTTCCACCGCTTGCAGACACCAGACTGTCTTAGATCACCACTTTGAGCTATCCATCGCTTGCAGACACCAGACTGTCTTAGATCACCACTTTGAGCTTCCATCCGCTTGCAGACACCAGATTGTCTTAGATCACCACTTTGAGCATCCATCTGCTTGCAGACACCAGACTGTCTTAGATCACCACTTTGAGCATTCCATCGCTTGCAGACACCAGACTGTCTTAGATCACCACTTTGAGCTTCCATCACTTGCAGACACCAGATTGTCTTAGATCACCACTTTGAGCATCCATCTACTTGCAGACACCAGACTTGTCTTAGATCACCACTTTGAGCATCCACTGCTTGCAGACACCAGATTGTCTTAGATCACCACTTTGAGCATCCACTTCCTTGCAGACACCAGACTGTCTTAGATCACCACTTTGAGCTTCCATCCGCTTGCAGACACCAGATTGTCTTAGATCACCACTTTGAGCATTCCATCGCTTGCAGACACCAGACTGTCTTAGATCACCACTTGAGCTTCATCAGCTTGCAGACACCAGACTGTCTTAGATCACCACTTTGAGCTTCCATCGCTTGCAGACACCAGACTGTCTTAGATCACCACTTTGAGCTTCCATCGCTTGCAGACACCAGACTTGTCTTAGATCACCACTTTGAGCTTCCATCGCTTGCAGACACCAGACTGTCTTAGATCACCACTTTGAGCTTCCATCGCTTGCAGACACCAGACTGTCTTAGATCACCACTTTGAGCTATCCATCGCTTGCAGACACCAGACTTGTCTTAGATCACCACTTTGAGCTTCCATCGCTTGCAGACACCAGACTGTCTTAGATCACCACTTTGAGCTTCCATCGCTTGCAGACACCAGACTGTCTTAGATCACCACTTTGAGCATTCCATCACTTGCAGACACCAGACTGTCTTAGATCACCACTTTGAGCATCCATCACTTGCAGACACCAGACTTGTCTTAGATCACCACTTTGAGCTATCCACGCTTGCAGACACCAGACTGTCTTAGATCACCACTTTGAGCATCCATCGCTTGCAGACACCAGACTGTCTTAGATCACCACTTTGAGCTCCATCGCTTGCAGACACCAGACTTGTCTTAGATCACCACTTTGAGCATTCCATCGCTTGCAGACACCAGACTGTCTTAGATCACCACTTTGAGCATCCATCGCTTGCAGACACCAGACTGTCTTAGATCACCACTTTGAGCATCCATCGCTTGCAGACACCAGACTGTCTTAGATCACCACTTTGAGCTTCCATCGACTTGCAGACACCAGACTGTCTTAGATCACCACTTTGAGCATTCCATCGCTTGCAGACACCAGATTGTCTTAGATCACCACTTTGAGCATCCACTTCTTGCAGACACCAGACTGTCTTAGATCACCACTTTGAGCATCCATCGCTTGCAGACACCAGATTGTCTTAGATCACCACTTTGAGCTTCCACTCCTTGCAGACACCAGACTTGTCTTAGATCACCACTTTGAGCTTCCATCACTTGCAGACACCAGACTGTCTTAGATCACCACTTTGAGCTTCCATCGCTTGCAGACACCAGACTGTCTTAGATCACCACTTTGAGCATCCATCGCTTGCAGACACCAGACTGTCTTAGATCACCACTTTGAGCTCCAGCACTTGCAGACACCAGACTGTCTTAGATCACCACTTTGAGCATCCAGCACTTGCAGACACCAGACTGTCTTAGATCACCACTTTGAGCATCCAGCGCTTGCAGACACCAGACTGTCTTAGATCACCACTTTGATGCTTCCATTTCACTTGCAGACACCGCTGTCTTAGATCACACTTCTTTGAGCTCCATCGCTTGCAGACACCAGACGTTCTTAGATCACCACTTTGAGCATCAAGCACTGCAGACACCAGACTGTCTTAGACACAACTTTGAGCTTACATCACTTGCAGACAACAAGTTGTCTTCGCACCACTTGAGCATCATCGCTTGCCAGACACCAGGACGTCTTAGATCACCACTTTGGATCATCAGCCATTGCAGACACAGACATCTTAGATCACCACTTGAGCATCCATAGCACTTGCAGACACCAGACTGTCTTAGATCAACACTTTGAGCATCCACACTTGCAGACACGATTGTCTTAGATCACACTTTGAGCACCACGCTTGCAGACACCAGGACTGTCTTCAGATCATCCACTTTTGAGCATCCAGCTACTTGACGACACCAGATTGTCTTAGATTCACCACTTTGAGCTTCCATCGCTTGCAGACACCAGACTGTCTTAGATCACCACTTTGAGCATTCCATCACTTGCAGACACCAGACTGTCTTAGATCACCACTTTGAGCTTCCATCACTTGCAGACACCAGACTGTCTTAGATCACCACTTTGAGCATTCCATCGCTTGCAGACACCAGACTGTCTTAGATCACCACTTTGAGCATCCATCAGCTTGCAGACACCAGACTGTCTTAGATCACCACTTTGAGCATTCCATCGCTTGCAGACACCAGACTGTCTTAGATCACCACTTGAGCTTCCATCGCTTGCAGACACCAGACTTGTCTTAGATCACCACTTTGAGCATCCATCGCTTGCAGACACCAGACTGTCTTAGATCACCACTTTGAGCATCCAGCGCTTGCAGACACCAGACTGTCTTAGATCACCACTTTGAGCTTCCATCACTTGCAGACACCAGACTGTCTTAGATCACCACTTGAGCATTCCATCTCTTGCAGACACCAGACTGTCTTAGATCACCACTTTGAGCTTCCATCGCTTGCATCCCCCAGATGTCTTAGATCACCACTTTGAGCTTTCCCCGCTTCAGACACCAGACTGTCTTTGATCACCACTTTGAGCTCCACACTTGCAGACACCAGATGTCTTAGATCACCACTTTGAGCATCCACCTTCAGACACCAGATGTCTTAGATCACCACTTTGAGCATCCACCTTGCAGACACCAGATTTTCTTAGATCACCACTTTGAGCCCCCCTTCCACCAGATTCTTAGATCACCACTTTGAGCTCCACGCTTGCAGAACCAGATGTCTTAGATCACCACTTTTAAACCCCCCTTTTCCCCCAGACTTCTTAGATCACCACTTTGAGCATCCACCTTGCAGACACCAGATTTTCTTAGATCACCACTTTTAGCCCCCCTTTTCCCCCAGATTCTTAGATCACCACTTTTAGCTTTACCTTGCAGACACCAGATTTCTTAGATCACCACTTTGGAAGCTTCCACCAAACCCTTGCCCCAGACCCCCAGACTGTCTTAGATCACCACTTTGAGCATCCATCGCTTGCAGACACCAGATTGTCTTAGATCACCACTTTGAGCATCCAGCGCTTGCAGACACCAGATTGTCTTTAGATCACCACTTTGAGCATCCATCGCTTGCAGACACCAGATTGTCTTAGATCACCACTTTGAGCATCCACTCGCTTGCAGACACCAGATGTCTTAGATCACCACTTTGAGCATCCACCAGACCTGTCTTAGATCACCACTTTGAGCTTCCCATCGCTTGCAGACACCAGACTGTCTTAGATCACCACTTTGAGCTTCCAGCGCTTGCAGACACCAGACTGTCGTAGATCACCACTTTGAGCTTCCATCACTTGCAGACACCAGACTGTCTTAGATCACCACTTTGAGATCCAGCACTTGCAGACACCAGATTGTCTTAGATCACCACTTTGAGCATCCATCGCTTGCAGACACAAGATTGTCTTAGATCACCACTTGAGCATCCATCGCTTGCAGACACCAGACTGTCTTAGATCACCACTTTGAGCTTCCATCGCTTGCAGACACCAGACTTGTCTTAGATCACCACTTTGAGCTTCCATCGCTTGCAGACACCAGACTGTCTTAGATCAACCACTTTGAGCTTCCATCACTTGCAGACACCAGACTGTCTTAGATCACCACTTTGAGCATCCAGCACTTGCAGACACCAGATTGTCTTAGATCACCACTTTGAGCATCCAGCACTTGCAGACACCAGATTGTCCTTAGATCACCACTTTGAGCATCCAGCGCTTGCAGACACCAGACTGTCTTAGATCACCACTTTGAGCATCCATCGCTTGCAGACACCAGATTGTCTTAGAGCACCACTTTGAGCATACCCTACTAGACATATTGCAGACACCAGACTGTATTTAGATCACCACGTTGAGCTCTATCGCTTGCAGACCACCAGATGTGTCTTAGATCACCACTTTGAGCATCCATCTGCTTGCAGACACCAGAATAGCTTTAGATCAACCACTTTTGAGCATCTAATCTCTTTGCAGACACCAGACTTGTCTTAGATTCACCACTTTGAGGCATCCATCGCTTGCAGACACCAGATTGTCTTAGATCACCACTTGAGCATCCAATCGCTTGCAGACACCAGACTGTCTTAGATCACCACTTTGAGCTTCCATCACTTGCAGACACCAGACTGTCTTAGATCACCACTTTGAGCTTCCATCGCTTGCAGACACCAGATTGTCTTAGATCACCACTTTGAGCATCCATCGCTTGCAGACACCAGACTGTCTTAGATCACCACTTTGAGCATCCATCGCTTGCAGACACCAGATTGTCTTAGATCACCACTTGAGCATCCACTTCTTGGCAGACACCAGACTGTCTTAGATCACCACTTTGAGCATTCCACCGCTTGCAGACACCAGATTGTCTTAGATCACCACTTTGAGCTTCCATACGCTTGCAGACACCAGACTGTCTTAGATCACCACTTTGAGCTTCCATCGCTTGCAGACACCAGACTGTCTTAGATCACCACTTTGAGCTTCCATACGCTTGCAGACACCAGATTGTCTTAGATCACCACTTTGAGCATCCACTTCTTGCAGACACCAGATTGTCTTAGATCACCACTTTGAGCATCCAGCGCTTGCAGACACCAGATTGTCTTAGATCACCACTTTGAGCATCCACTTCTTGCAGACACCAGATTGTCTTAGATCACCACTTTGAGCATCCACTGCTTGCAGACACCAGACTGTCTTAGATCACCACTTTGAGCTTCCATCGCTTGCAGACACCAGACTGTCTTAGATCACCACTTTGAGCTTCCACTTCTTGCAGACACCAGACTGTCTTAGATCACCACTTTGAGCATACCAGCAGCTTGCAGACACCAGATTGTCTTAGATCACCACTTTGAGCATCCAGCGCTTGCAGACACCAGACTGTCTTAGATCACCACTTTGAGCATCCAGCAGCTTGCAGACACCAGACTGTCTAGATCACCACTTTGAGCATCCAGCGCTTGCAGACACCAAGACTGTCTTAGATCACCACTTTGAGCATCCATCGCTTGCAGACACCAGACTGTCTTAGATCACCACTTTGAGCTTCCATCGCTTGCAGACACCAGACTGTCTTAGATCACCACTTTGAGCATTCCATCGGCTTGCAGACACCAGACTTGTCTTAGGATCAACCACTTTGAGCATTCCATCGACTTGCAGAAACCAGACCTGTCTTAGATCACCACTTTGAGCTTCCATCACTTGCAGGACACCAGACTTGTCTTAGATCACCACTTTGAGCATCCATCGCTTGCAGACACCAGACTGTCTTAGATCACCCACTTTGAGCATTCAGCGCTTGCAGACACCAGACTTGTCTTAGATCACCACTTTGAGCATTCCACTCACTTGCAGACACCAGACTGTCTTAGATCACCACTTTGAGCATCCATCACTTGCAGACACCAGACTGTCTTAGATCACCACTTTGAGCTATCCAGCGCTTGCAGACACCAGACTGTCTTAGATCACCACTTTGAGAATCCAGCGCTTGCAGACACCAGACTTGTCTTAGATCACCACTTTGAGCATTCCAGCGCTTGCAGACACAGACTGTCTTAGATCACCACTTTGAGCATCCACGGCTTGCAGACACCAGACTGTCTTAGATCACCACTTTGAGCATCCACGCTTGCAGACACCAGGACTTGTCTTAGATCACCACTTGAGCATTCCATCGACTTGCAGACACCAGACTGTCTTAGATCAACCACTTGAGCTTCATCACTTGCAGACACCAGATTGTCTTAGATCACCACTTTGAGCATCCAGCTCTTGCAGACACCAGACTGTCTTAGATCACCACTTTGAGCATCCACAGACTGTCTTAGATCACCACTTTGAGCATCCATCGCTTGCAGACACCAGACTGTCTTAGATCACCACTTTGAGCTTCCATCGCTTGCAGACACCAGACTGTCTTAGATCACCACTTTGAGCATTCCATCGCTTGCAGACACCAGATTGTCTTAGATCACCACTTTGAGCATCCACTTCTTGCAGACACCAGATTGTCTTAGATCACCACTTTGAGCATCCAGCGCTTGCAGACACCAGACTTGTCTTAGATCACCACTTTGAGCATCCAGCACTTGCAGACACCAGATTGTCTTAGATCACCACTTTGAGCTTCCATCGCTTGCAGACACCAGACTGTCTTAGATCACCACTTTGAGCTTCCATCGCTTGCAGACACCAGATTGTCTTAGATCACCACTTTGAGCTTCCACTTCTTGCAGACACCAGACTGTCTTAGATCACCACTTTGAGCTTCCACCGCTTGCAGACACCAGATTGTCCTTAGATCACCACTTTGAGCTTCCACTCGCTTGCAGACACCAGACTGTCTTAGATCACCACTTTGAGCATTCCAGCGCTTGCAGACACCAGACTGTCTTAGATCACCACTTTGAGCTTCATCGCTTGCAGACACCAGACTGTCTTAGATCACCACTTTGAGCATCCAGCGCTTGCAGACACCAGACTGTCTTAGATCACCACTTTGAGCATTCCATCGCTTGCAGACACCAGACTGTCTTAGATCACCACTTTGAGCATCCATCTGCTTGCAGACACCAGATTGTCTTAGATCACCACTTTGAGCATCCAGCGCTTGCAGACACCAGACTGTCTTAGATCACCACTTTGAGCATCACGCTTGCAGACACCAGATTGTCTTAGATTCACCACTTTGAGCATTCCAATCGCTGCAGACACCAGACTGTCTTAGATCACCACTTTGAGCTCATCGCTTGCAGACACCAGGATTGTCCTTAGATCACCACTTTGAGCTTCCCAGCTTGCAGACACCAGACTGTCTTAGATCACCACTTTGAGCTCCATCGCTTGGCAGACACCAGACTGTCTTAGATCACCACTTGAGCATCCAGCGCTTGCAGACCACCAGAATGTCTTAGATCCCACTTTGAGCATCCACAGCTTGCAGACACCCAGACTTGTCTTAGATCACCACTTTGAGCTTCCATCGCTTGCAGACACCAGACTGTCTTAGATCACCACTTTTGAGCATCCATCGCTTGCAGACACCAGAATTGTCTTAGATCACCACTTGAGCATCCATCGCTTGCAGACACCAGACTGTCTTAGATCACCACTTTGAGCTTCCAGCTCTTGCAGACACCAGACTGTCTTAGATCACCACTTGAGCTTCCATCGCTTGCAGACACCAGACTGTCTTAGATCACCACCTTGAGATCCATCACTTGCAGACACCAGATTGTCTTAGATCACCACTTTGAGCATTCCATCGCTTGCAGACACCAGACTGTCTTAGATCACCACTTTGAGCATCCATCTGCTTGCAGACACCAGACTGTCTTAGATCACCACTTTGAGCATCCAGCACTTGCAGACACCAGATTGTCTTAGATCACCACTTTGAGCTTCCATCGCTTGCAGACAGCCAGATTGTTCTTAGATCACCACTTTGAGCATCCACTTCTTGCAGACACCAGACTGTCTTAGATCACCACTTTGAGCATCCACTGCTTGCAGACACCAGATTGTCTTAGATCACCACTTTGAGCCTATGCAGACACCAGACTGTCTTAGATCACCACTTTGAGCTTCCACGCTTGCAGACACCAGATTGTCTTAGATCACCACTTTGAGCTTCCAGCTGCTTGCAGACACCAGACTGTCTTAGATCACCACTTTGAGCATCCATCGCTTGCAGACACCAGACTTGTCTTAGATCACCACTTTGAGCATCCACTCTTGCAGACACCAGATTGTCTTAGATCACCACTTTGAGCTATCCAGCGCTTGCAGACACCAGACTGTCTTAGATCACCACTTTGAGCTTCCATCGCTTGCAGACACCAGACTGTCTTAGATCACCACTTTGAGCATCCAGCTCTTGCAGACACCAGATTGTCTTAGATCACCACTTTGAGCATCCACTTCTTGCAGACACCAGACTTGTCTTAGATCACCACTTTGAGCATCCACTGCTTGCAGACACCAGACTGTCTTAGATCACCACTTTGAGCTTCCAGCGCTTGCAGACACCAGACTTGTCTTAGATCACCCTTTGAGCTTCCAGCCGCTTGCAGACACCAGACTTGTCTTAGATCACCACTTTGAGCTTCCATCGCTTGCAGACACCAGACTGTCTTAGATCACCACTTGAGCTTCCATCAGCTTGCAGACACCAGACTGTCTTAGATCACCACTTTGAGCATTCCACTCGCTTGCAGACACCAGACTGGTCTTAGATCACCACTTTGAGCTTCACAGCTTGCAGACACCAGACTGTCTTAGATCACCACTTTGAGCTTCCATCACTTGCAGACACCAGATTGTCTTAGATCACCACTTTGAGCATCCAGCACTTGCAGACACCAGACTGTCTTAGATCACCACTTTGAGCTTCCATCACTTGCAGACACCAGATTGTCTTAGATCACCACTTTGAGCATCCATCGCTTGCAGACACCAGACTGTCTTAGATCACCACTTTGAGCATCCAGCACTTGCAGACACCAGACTGTCTTAGATCACCACTTTGAGCATCCAGCACTTGCAGACACCAGACTGTCTTAGATCACCACTTTGAGCTTCCATCACTTGCAGACACCAGACTGTCTTAGATCACCACTTTGAGCATCCATCGCTTGCAGACACCAGACTGTCTTAGATCACCACTTTGAGCATCCAGCACTTGCAGACACCAGATTGTCTTAGATCACCACTTTGAGCTTCCATCAGCTTGCAGACACCAGACTGTCTTAGATCACCACTTTGAGCATCCACCAGACTGTCTTAGATCACCACTTTGAGCTTCCATCACTTGCAGACACCAGACTGTCTTAGATCACCACTTTGAGCTTCCATCACTTGCAGACACCAGATTGTCTTAGATCACCACTTTGAGCTTCCATCACTTGCAGACACCAGATTGTCTTAGATCACCACTTTGGCATGCCACTTCTTGCAGACACCAGATTGTCTTAGATCACCACTTTGAGCTTCCATCACTTGCAGACACAGATTGTCTTAGATCACCACTTTGAGCATCCATCCTTGCAGACACCCAGACTGTCTTAGATCACCACCTTTGAGCTTCCATCACTTGCAGACACCAGACTGTCTTAGATCACCACTTTGAAGCATCCACACTTGCAGACACCAGACTGTCTTAGATCACCACTTTGAGCTTCCATCACTTGCAGACACCAGACTGTCTTAGATCACCACTTTGAGCTTCCATCGCTTGCAGACACCAGATTGTCTTAGATCACCACTTTGAGCATCCATCGCTTGCAGACACCAGACTGTCTTAGATCACCACTTTGAGCATCCATCGCTTGCAGACACCAGATTGTCTTAGATCACCACTTTGAGCTTCCATCGCTTGCAGACACCAGATTGTCTTAGATCACCACTTTGAGCTTCCATCACTTGCAGACACCAGACTGTCTTAGATCACCACTTTGAGCTTCCATCGCTTGCAGACACCAGACTGTCTTAGATCACCACTTTGAGCATCCAGCACTTGCAGACACCAGACTGTCTTAGATCACCACTTTGAGCTTCCATCAGCTTGCAGACACCAGACTGTCTTAGATCACCACTTTGAGCTTCCATCACTTGCAGACACCAGACTGTCTTAGATCACCACTTTGAGCATCCATCGCTTGCAGACACCAGACTGTCTTAGATCACCACTTTGAGCATCCATCGCTTGCAGACACCAGACTGTCTTAGATCACCACTTTGAGCATCCATCGCTTGCAGACACCAGATTGTCTTAGATCACCACTTTGAGCTTCCACCGCTTGCAGACACCAGATTGTCTTAGATCACCACTTGAGCTTCCACGCTTTGCAGACACCAGACGGTCTTAGATCACCACTTTGAGCTTCCATCGCTTGCAGAACACCAGACTGTCTTAGATCACCATCTTGAGCTTCCACCGCTTGCAGACCCAGACCTGTTCTTAGATCACACCCACTTGAGCTTCCACCGCTTGCAGACACCAGACTGTCTTTAGATCACCACTTTGAGGCTTCACCGCTTGCAGACACCAGGATTGTCTTAGATCACCACTTTGAGCGTTCATCCTGCACTTGCAGACACCAGACTGTCTTAGATCACCACTTTGAGCTTCCATCACTTGCAGACACCAGACTGTCTTAGATCACCACTTTGAGCTTCCAGCACTTTGCAGACACCAGACCTGTCTTAGATCACCACTTGGAGCATCCAGCGCTTGCAGACACCAGACCTGTCTTAGATCACCACTTTGAGCTTTCCTTCACTTGCAGACACCAGACTGTCTAGATCACCACTTCGAGCTTCCAGCACTTGCAGACACCAGACTGTCTTAGATCACCACTTTGAGCATCCAGCACTTGCAGACACCAGATGTCTTCGATCACCACTTTGGAGCATCCACTGCTACAGACACCAGACCTTTCTTAGATCACTACTTTGAGCATTCCAGCACTTTGCAGACACCAGACTTGTCTTAGATCACCACTTTGAGCATCCACTTGCTAAGACACCAGACTGTCTTAGATCACCACTTTGAGCATCCAGCTACTTGCAGACACCAGATTGTCTTAGATCACCACTTTGAGCATCCAGCGCTTGCAGACCCACTGTCTTAGATCACCACTTTGAGCTTCCACTCGCTTGCAGACACCAGACTGTCTTAGATCACCACTTTGAGCATCCACTTCTTGCAGACACCAGATTGTCTTAGATCACCACTTTGAGCATCCACTTCTTGCAGACACCAGATTGTCTTAGATCACCACTTTGAGCATCCAGCGCTTGCAGACACCAGACTGTCTTAGATCACCACTTTGAGCTTCCATCGCTTGCAGACACCAGACTGTCTTAGATCACCACTTTGAGCTTCCATCGCTTGCAGACACCAGACTGTCTTAGATCAACTACTTTGAGCTTCCATCGCTTGCAGACACCAGATTGTCTTAGATCACCACTTTGAGCTTCCAGCGCTTGCAGACACCAGACTTGTCCTTAGATCACCACTTTGAGCATTCCAGCAGCTTGCAGACACCAGACTTGTCTTAGATCACCCACTTTGAGCTTCCATCGCTTGCAGACACCAGACTGGTCTTAGATCACCACTTTGAGCATCCAGCATTGCAGACCCAGACTGTCTTAGATCACCACTTTGAGCATTCCATCAGCTTGCAGACACCAGAATGTCTTAGATCACCACTTTGAGCATTCCATCAGCTTGCAGACACCAGATTGTCTTAGATCACCACTTTGAGCATTCCAGCACTTGCAGACACCAGACTATCTTAGATCACCACTTTGAGCATCCAGCACTTGCAGGACACCAGACTGTCTTAGATCACCCACTTTGAGCTCCATCACTTGCAGACACATTGTCTTAGATCACCACTTTGAGCATCCATCGCTTGCAGACACCAGACTTGTCTTAGATCACCACTTGAGCTATCCATCAGCTTGCAGACACAGATTGTCTTAGATCACCACTTTGAGGGCTTCCATCACGTGCAGACACCAGACTGTCTTAGATCACCCACTTTGAGCTTCATCACTTGCAGACACCAGACTGTCTTAGATCACCACTTTGAGCATTCCATCACTTTGCAGACACCAGATTGTCTTAGATCACCACTTTGAGCTTCCATCACTTGCAGACACCAGATTGTCTTAGATCACCACTTTGAGCTTCCATCACTTGCAGACACTAGATTGTCTTAGATCACCACTTTGAGCATCCACTTCTTGCAGACACCAGATTGTCTTAGATCACCACTTTGAGCATTCCATCACTTGCAGACACCAGACTTGTCTTAGATCACCACTTTGAGCATCCATCGCTTGCAGACACCAGACTGTCTTAGATCACCACTTTGAGCATCCAGCACTTGCAGACACCAGACTGTCTTAGATCACCACTTTGAGCTCCATCACTTGCAGACACCAGACTGTCTTAGATCACCACTTTGAGCTATCCATCCTTGCAGACACCAGACTGTCTTAGATCACCACTTTGAGCATTCCATCTCTTGCAGACACCAGACTGTCTTAGATCACCACTTTGAGCATCCAGCGCTTGCAGACACCAGACTGTCTTAGATCACCACTTTGAGCTTCCATCGCTTGCAGACACCAGAATTGTCTTAGATCACCACTTTGAGCTTCCATCGCTTGCAGACACCAGACTGTCTTAGATCACCACTTTGAGCTTCCATCGCCTTGCAGACACCAGACTGTCTTAGATCACCACTTTGAGCTTCCAGCACTTGCAGACACCAGACTGTCTTAGATCACACTTTGAGCTTCCATCACTTGCAGACACCAGATTGTCTTAGATCACCACTTTGAGCTTCCATCCTTGCAGACACCAGAATGTCTTAGATCACCACTTTGAGCATCCAGGCACTTGCAGACACCAGACTGTCTTAGATCACCACTTTGAGCTTCCATCACTTGCAGACACCAGATTGTCTTAGATCACCACTTTGAGCATCCATCACTGCAGACACCAGACTGTCTTAGATCACCACTTTAGCTTCCACGTTCAGACACCAAATTTGTTTTAGCACCACTTTTAGCACCATTGAGCACCATTTTAGACACCAAATTTTGACACCATTTGAGCCCACGCTTAGAACCAATTTTTAGTCCCCCTTTGAACACCAGTTCAGACACCAACTTGACACCACTTTGAGCACCAAATTCTTAGACACCATTTAGTTCCCCCCTTGAGACACCAGATTGTCTTAGATCACCACTTGAGCTTCCATCGCTTGCAGACACCAGATTGTCTTAGATCACCACTTTGAGCTTCCATCACTTGCAGACACCAGACTTGTCCTTAGATCACCACTTTGAGCTTCCATCACTTGCAGACACCAGACTGTCTTAGATCACCACTTTGAGCTTCCATCACTTGCAGACACCAGACTGTCTTAGATCACCACTTTGAGCTTCCATCACTTGCAGACACCAGACTGTCTTAGATCACCACTTTGAGCATCCAGCACTTGCAGACACCAGACTGTCTTAGATCACCACTTTGAGCTTCCACCTTCAGACACCAAATTTTAGTCACCCCTTTTAGCCCACCTTAGACACCAAATTTTAGTCACCCCTTTTAGCCCACCTTAGACACCAAATTTTAGATCACCCCTTTTAGCCCAATTGCAGACACCCAGATTTTCTTAGACACCACTTTGATCCACACTTTTAGCACCAGATTTTTTAACCCACAACAACCAGCACTGCCGAACCAGTTTGTCTTAGATCCCTTTAGACCATTTCTTAAAAACCCAGGGCTGTTTAATCCTTTCCCCTTTTGGACCAATTTCAACCCAATTTTTAGAAATTTGACACCAAGGCTTAAAGACACCACTTTTAAACCCCCCTTTTGACACCCCTTTTGGAAACCCGTTTTTTCCCCAACCCCTTTGCCCACCAGACTTCTTGATCACCATTTTATTATGTTCGAAAACAGATGTTTGAACCATTTTAAACTTTCTGCTTCAGAACCAAGTTTGACCCACTTTGACATCCCCCTTGGCCCGATGTTTTGGGAACCCTTTGAGCATCCCACCGAGGGTTTTGATAATTTGATTTTCCATTTCTTGGAAAGAGTTTGTCAATTTATTCCCTTCTTGCGACCCAGTTTTAGTCCCATTTGAGTTTATTTAAACACCGATTTTGGGTCTTAACACCACTTTACTTCCTCCTTGCAACCCAGATTTTAATCACATTTGAGTTATTTCAGAACCAGACTGTCTTGATACCATTTGATTAATTTTCAGACACCAATTCTTAATAACTTTGGCTTCCCCTTCAGAACCCGACTGTCTTAATACCATTTAGCTTATCCTTCAGAAAGACTGTCTTTGATACCCCACTCCAGCCTTTCAACAAGACTGTCTTTCCCCTTTGAGCCCCCAAAGAACCCAGTTGTTTTTTTTTGTAACTTTTAAATTTACCCGAAAAACAGCTGTTTTTTTAAATGGAAGAAAATGAATGCTTTTTTTTTTAAATGCAGAAAGGCCCCCTTTTTTTTCCCCTCAAATTCAGAAAGGGGTTTTTTCCCCCTTTGAGCATTTCCCGCAACGGCTGATGAACACATGCCTGTATTACTACATGGTCTTGGCTCAAATGGTGAGATAACTTCTTCTCCCTCATGTATCATCGGTTCTGGAACAGACCTCAGCGATCATGAATTTCTAATCCTCTCTGTTGTTTGATCGTCATCATCTTCCGCATTTTCCGTCAAGCGTTGTGAGGAGGAATAGTTGACATTCCAGCGCCTGATTGGTGACACCGGACAGTGTATTTCTATGTGATTGCACATTGTCTTTGATATAGTCAGTATATTTTCTCCTCAAGCGCTCTATTGCTCTCACGTCAGATCTTCTTTGATGCAGCGCCAGTAATGGTAGTTGATGGTTTCGCTTTCTAACGAGATGGTCGAACCATTTTAATCTTCTGCCTTTCAGTATATGTGGCACAAGGTGTTGACCCCAGTGTCTGTCTGATAACATCATTTCTAATTTGGTCTCGGATAGTTAGGTTGGTAGCTCTCTGCAAGCATCTTATCTCGCAGGTGTAGATTTTATTTAAGTGTGATGTGGATAATGTCCAAGTTTGGCATTGGTAGTATAGAGTTGGTGTCAATATGTTTATTACCTGTCATTTTGCGGACCTAGGTATATTTGAATGTTTCCCAGTATGGGTGATTGTTTATATATAAACACACTTGATTTTTGGAATCTATTTCAACTTTACTGTCTATTCTGCCGTCTTCTGTGATCATACTTCCAGGATATTAAAAAATTCTTTTACATGTTTCAGATGTTAATATTTATCAGTATATTTAGTGGACCAGGAAATCTGCTAACCTGCATTACTAGAGTTTTGATTTTATTTATATTCATATTGTATCTACTGCATATTGAACTCAGCTTATTAATATGACTTTGCCGCTTGCCGTCTTCCATGTAAAACAGACTGATCGTCTATTAATAAAAGCTCATTTATTGCTGGTGGATCTGCTGTTTCATCTAAAGTAAAGGAGAGCTTGGCGTATGATACCACAACCTCAAGTCTGACAATACAGGTGGAGGTGGTTACTGCAGCTTTCCGCTGGTTGGAGAACAAACCGTATCCGCATGTTGTGATTGTAACTAATTCACGAAACATGCTGTCAAAGGTGAAGACTGGAATGCTTCATGCAGAATGGCATGCATCAATTCAGAGGGTGCAGGTTGTGAGCATTCACTGGATTGTTTCTCCAGAACACTGGTGTGGTTGGAAATGAACACGCAGACAGATTGGCTGGTGCCGCTTTCTTAATGGTGAAAGCCCTCTGGGAGCATGTGAATATTGCAGAAGAACAGACAGACTATCATGGTGTAAAGAGAATGCAGCAGCAAGGGATGATCAGGGGATCTGGTCGACAGTCGTCATTCAGGGGTAAAGCAAGATGAACATATAATCAGATTGCAACGGGCACCATTAGTATTGGAACTCTTTGCTGGCTGTTGAAGATGAGGCCTGAGCGCTTACGGGAATGCCCCGAGTGCAGTGATGTCAGTTCTTGACTCAACTCAACTCATGTAAGTAAAGAGTTCAACATTTCTGAACTGGTCAAGGCTTGCTTCTTTGGATATTCTACCTATGTAGAAATTACATGGGGGTTTTTCTTCTTCTTTAAAGATATTTCCAATGTTTCTCTTAAAAATTATATCTTTACTACTCCCAGTTTCATAACCATTTACTTACTCATTATCCATTATTCGCTGGAGATAACAGCCACATATATAACCATAGTAGTGTAGTGGCACAAATGAAGATCGTAAATTGATTAGAGATATTAGACGCAGACAGTCAAAATCTTTTGGGCATGTTATGAGAAGAAATGACTTAGAGAATTTGGTGACAACTAGCAAGATCAAAGGGAAGAGACCAAGGGGGAGACTGAGAAGTAAATACCTGGATGGCTTGGCCATGTGGCATGGTCAAGACAGGAACTTGGAGCTGATCCACGACTCTGGTGATCGAGTGAGACGGCAAAACATGACCGCCCATGCTTATCGGCATGGCACATGGTGGATGGATGGATAGTGTAGGGGCTAGACACATGTTGGCAGTAGGCATGGGTTCAAATCTGCATTGGGGATGATTCTCAAAATGATCTAGGACGCCCAGGTCGACCCAACTGAAAATGGGTGCCAGAAAATGTCAGGGGAAGAAAAGGTGGCCAGTGTGAAAGTGACGTCACCCACCACATGCCAGGTCGGTCTATACAAATATAGATTTAGCACCATATGCCTGGTGTGCCTTAAGATATAATATGTATAAGTGACCTTTACTGTTTTGTTGACCTCTACAAATATCTCTGAATGTCTGAACACTGCAGGAAACAGGATTAAACATATGACACAATTTTTGCCCAAACTACATGTCTAGGCAAAACTTGTGGCCTGGAGAAGTTACAGTAGAAGATATACTCTATGGACCACTGCGTGAACTAAGAAAGACAGTTAAATTAATAGAAGAGACAACATTGCAGATATATTGATTTATTTGGTTGTTTCAGGATTTGAGATTTAAAGATTGAGCACAACCCACAACTGGCAACGCTGATCGTATTCCGGTACGAACCTAAGATATAGACAAATTTCAAGTGAACGAAAGAAGAAGAGGAAGATGAATTTCTTTATACAACCAAGACTATTTGTATCATCAGCTGGATAATTGCCTCACAAGATAGTTTACTCGAGTAAATAACAACCAGTTGGTGAATGATAAAAGTAAATTTATCCAACTCATGAAATTACATCAATCAAAGCTACAAAGATGATTCTCATAACACCATACATGGAAGTATTTGTAACATCCAAGCAAATACACATGAATGATTGTCAAATAGTTTAATACATGGAGATAACTGTGATTCATCAGTTTATAACACAGGCAGATAAATGCAGACATCCTCGCTTGCAGATGAGTTATTGGTCAAATATGGGCAAATTACTGCAAGCTGCTTTGCTTGTAGTTAATGATGAGATGTCAAATTAAGAACATAGGGAGATAACTGCAGGCATCCTCGCTTGCAGTCTAATGATTCATTAATTTATCACACGGGCAATCATGCTTACTCGCAGTTTAATTATTTATCAGATATGTTATAATACAGGGAAATAATACGGCTTTACTTGCAGATTAATGATGAGACATTAAATTATAAATATAGGGAGAGTTTTGTAGAAATTCTTGCGTACATCTTAATGATTCATCAGTTTATCACTTAGACAGATAACTGCAATCTTATTTTCTTGCAGTTTAATAATTTGATAAATACGTTATTGATTTATTTGGTTGCTTTGGGATTTGAGGTTTGAAGATTGAGCGCAACCCTCTACTGGCAATGCTGATCGTATTCGGATACAAACCTTGTGCCCTGTCCACGTCAGATTGGAAGCACTAGACTTGAGTTCCAATCTAACGTGGGCAAGGCCCAAGGTTTGTACTGGAATATGATCAGCATTGCCAGTAGTGGGTTGTGCTCAATCTTCACATATGATATTCTTTAACTACAGTTTAATGATGAAACGTAAAATCATGAATACAGGGAGATAACTGCAGACATCCTCACTACAGGGAGATAACTGGCAAACATTCTCACTACAGGGAGATAACCGGCAAACATTCTCACTACAGAGAGACAACTGCAGAAATCCTCAATACATGGAGACAACTGCAGACATTCTCACTATAGGGAGATGACTGCAGACATCCTCAATATATGGAGATAACTGCAGACATCCTCACTTGTTAACAATTCATCAGTTTGGCAGATAGCTGCAATATGTTAACTTTGTCAGATTATGAATACACGGAGATAACTGCAAAAATTCTGTACTTGCAGTGTAATGAGACATCAAATTGTTTATATACATGGAAACATGTCAAACCAAATAACTTGCAGTTTAATAATTTTGGTATTACCAAGAATCAAAATGACTAATTTAACTGAAAGTTTGTCAACTTATCAACACCGCATATGTACTTCACTAAAAATTAAAAAAAATAACTATCAGTTTGCTGAAAGTTGATACCAAGAAACAGCAAACTTGTATCACCATGATCTATAGACTACACAAACACCATGCGGTATATTGGCTCTTGATAAACATGATCTGTTCCTTGGTATGTTTACTAGCAGTTGTGAATCAAATGAACAGTTAGTTAAAAGTTGCATATCTTTTACAGGACGTCACAGTCAACCCCAGTATTTTTTGGCTTTTTGTGATCTCTTGGCAAGTTTACGTTCAGTAGTTTACCATTGCTTTCTGAAAAAACTGCACCCATACCATTTTATAAAAGAATCAACTTAAGGAGGTCTGCTGCCAAATTGCCTGCAGCTGTGTTTCGAGTGCGGTATGCAGGATTACAAACTGCGCCCGTAACTCCTTCATCACGGATCTGAACAGAGAGAGAAGAAAGCAAAACTGGGGGAAGTGATAACAGAAAGTGTCACTAGACCACTCATACAACTATTAGGGAAAGACAACAGAATTTACAAGTAGAAAGTCCTTCACAAAAAGTGAACATATTAATAAAATTCACTATCTGAAAAGGCCAACACAACAATGGTGCAAATTCATACATCTTCAACGCATAATCATCCATTTTGTTTCATCTCTCATTCCCTGCCTCCTTTCTATTCCACTTGTGCCTTTATTTCCTTTCATCTTATAAAAAAAACACCATGAACAGTAGGTTGCATAATGTGTTGCCTAGCATATTTCACTGTGTGCATACTGCATAAAATAAATAGATTGATGCCTTTTTTCTGACTGAAATACATCACACACTGAGTCACTGTTTGTGACTATTATGTGTTTACATATTTCAGCCAGAAAGAAGACTAATCATTTCACTTCATATGATATCTGACTCTGCCATATGATATCTGACTCTGCCATATGATATCTGACTCTGCCATATGCACCAGACAAGATGCAGTGAAATATGCAAGGCCTGACATTGGGGAACCTATTGTGCAGAATTCTGATTCAATCCACAAAGGGAATACATGCCTGTGAATGTACACAATATTTACAAAAGCTGCAGCAGAAAAGTACATACAATGAAAGAGTTGAGGTGTTAATACAATGCAGACCTGATAAGATGAACTCACTTGCGACCCAAGAAATAGTTTTTCTTATCAGAAATTCCTCTGATAAGAGTTCGAGCATGTAGTAATGCATTTACAACATGTAGTAAAATATTATTCTTCACAACATAAATTCGACACATCCGAGATCACCTTAAGTGGTTTGCACTGTAATATGCCCACAGCTACAGTCTGTAGAGTCTAAATCTAATAGTCATGACTAGATCTGTAAATATGTCTTCAGCGTACTGGCTGTAAATAGAAACTCACCGAATCCTATGTAAAGTATACTGATTGTAAGTAGAAAATCAGTAATTTCTAGGCCAGGCGTAATGGTTGTGAACAGTAAATCATCAATCCTTAGGCCAAGTGTAATGGTTGTGAACAGTAAATCATCAATTCCTAGGCCAAGTGTAATGGTTGTGAACAGCAAATCATCAATTCCTAAGCCAAGTGTAATGATTTTGAACAATAAATCATTAATTCCTAGGCCAAGTGTAATGGTAGTAAATAGAAAATTACCAAACTAGGCGATGCATGAATGAATACAATTAGATTCAGTAGGGACACCCTACCACAGAAATCCAAAAGAGACAAATGATAACAGAAAAGGCAGATGATAGAGTTCAAAGAAGAGATGGACTAATTGCTGAGGTGAATAGAAAGTAACAAAAACAAACAGAAATTTTCAAAAAGGAAATGCAGAAAGCTTGCAGAAAGGGAAACATCAGAAGATACTGAAAGACAAAAATAGAAATTGAGGTCAGGTGACATCAAAGAACTACATTTTATAGGTCTGAGTAGAGGTCAGATGGCCCAATGGATAAGAGAGCTTGCTCTTAAACTTCCGGTGTGCTGATGTCAGGTTCAACCCCTACACTGGGACTAAAATGTTGACTTTTCGTCTTTGACTTGGGGACGTAAATTACAAGCTTTTCGTCTTTGACTTGGGGACGTAAATTACAAGTACCTTTGAAGTCAGAGAGTGTTCGCCTGATGGCGAGGGACACTGGTAATGGGGTAAGGTAATCCACACGCAAAAATCAGTCCAGATAACTAGAAGTAGTGTGTGGACTACGCTTGATTTAATAGCGAGTGAGAGCACACAAAAAAAGGTTTGAGTGTGCAGAGGCAAAGGTGGCCAGTATTTCCCTTTTGCAGCAAACGACAAGAACTGGTATCAAACCCTTGTCTGACTATGCAACTGTGTCAGCTTCACATGCATAGAAGGTTACAGTGTTATTATTTTTGTATCTCTTTGGAGCCCTGAAAACAGTGGGTGTTGATAGCGAGTACTTGGCTAACTCTTGGTCTAGGTAACTGTTAGAAGCACAACTATCAAATAGCATCCTCCAACTTTAGAACCTGCCAGAGTGGCTGACATTTTAATGATGGCGAGTACCAAACTATAACTTTTGGAGTCTAGATAACTGTTAGAAGCACAACTATCAAATAGCATCCTCCAACTTTAGAACCTGTGAGTGGCTTACATCTCAATAAACGAAAGACTTGCTGAATGATAAATATCAAGAAAATGGGACAGCAGTAAAGACACTTGTCTAACAGATCTCAGTGACATAAACCCTGTCATGGAGCAAGCCAGTCAAGCCCTGTCTACTACTGCTGTCAGACATGAACACACAAAAGTTCCAAACAGTAACAAAGTCCCTCAAAATATACCATAAAACGAATAGACATCTAATAAACTCATTTACATCAATGTATATAATATATCATCATTATGCAAAATTGTATCATTATGCAATATACCTGTTTAAAAGTTTCAAGCATGGAGAGATCACAATGATTTCCCTGCATGTCTGTTTTCTGCTGTTTGAAAATAATTCATAAACAATATTTGTCTTAATAAAGAAGCAAGTTAAAAGTATAATCAATGTATTCGGAACAGAACACAATTCTGCTTTGCTGAACTTTAAATTATGAACAGTTGTAACACTCACTGGTAATAAGCTTCTCAACCGTTCAGTTGAAAATCATAACAAGTTGACCAGAACTGGCCAATGCTCAGACAAAATTAAGGAAAATTATTAAAGCAACCGGCATTAGAATATTTATGCTATGTGCATTTTTCACATATTAGGGGAAGGTAAGGCAAAACCATGTCATTAGTTTCCCAACTTGATGAGTCCATTATAAAACTACATGTATGGTGGAATGAAATGTTTTGCATCAGGAAAACATATATATCCTCATTGTGATGTAAGTGGATACACAAACTGTTTTGTAGGTTACGGTTTCAGTACTCTTTACTTCCCTGGTAACACACAGGTAAGCTTAAGAGAAGCCACCACGGCTTCATATCACACATCTGTATGTGTGCGGACTCAGAAACCTCCATCTATATGTGTAATCACATTCAACGACACTTGTGAGACTGCTGCCAAAAACCGAAATTCATGGCGTACATCATTACCCAAGGGTGTAGTCACTCGTGAAGCAAACAGGACTGCTAGAGCTGTGAAAAAAAGGCTGAACAATAAAAACCACTGCAGGAGATCCTCCTCCTGGAACATCAAGCATTCTTTGCCCACATTGTCAAAGAATATATTGAGCCAAAATAAGCCTTATCAGCCATCTTAGAACTCACAGCTCCAAACTTTTAACCCCATTGGATGAAATGAATAGTCATCATCCTTCTTGATGGACAAACACCAATCACACTCTGCTCTGCAGATTAGCATCTTATGCATTATGCTGCAATCATAAGTTGAAAAGCAGACATGTTAGCATTTTTGGTAGTGAATTGTGCTGGTGATATCATGTTCCACGCCCAGGCTCGTCATCTGAGAAAGTGAAGGAAAGATTGTCAACCTGTTCCTACATGCATTCAAGCCTTCAAAATGTGACAAAGCTATCACATCACAGACTCATGGCAGGAACTGCCTCAGGAACAATTGTGATGATTATTATTGTTAAGTTGCCAGCTAGCATTACAATTAAAACAAACTGAAGACAGACTACATAATTCACAAATTATAAACAGAAAATAATATTTTTGCATTTAAATATCACAATGGCACTTTGATAAAAAAAAAAACAGTATTTACATAATGTTTTCAGTATTGCTTTCAGCTATATAAGCCTGCGAGGAATTTATTTTTAAAAGCACAGTCTGTGCACAATCCCCATTTGTCTTCGCATAATCTTGTTTCACCCTGTTGTAATCACTCCAGAGAAAGAGAATTACAACTCTTCTATGGGTGTTATACCTATTGAAACCCTCTTTTCCATGGTTTGAGTGTCACACACAACACACTGTCTAGTCATAAAATGTATGAGAGTACATTTTGACACTTATCTAAGTCAAGTGTGGTTGAGACTCACACACAACACACTGTCTAGTCATAAAATATATGATAGTACATTTTGAAACTTGTCTAAGTCAACTGTGGTTTGAGACTCACACAACACACTGTCTGGTCATAAAATGTATGACAGAACATTTTGAAAATTGTCTAAGTCAGCTGTGCTTGCAAATCTTCAAACACACCACAGGACTGTTATCATCCATACACTTTGACATCTGATGACAGAGACAGGTCACTTATGGGTGTGTCTGATGTGAAATGGAATTGTTTCTAATCAGTCAAACATGCCATGAGGCACACAACTGGGAAAGGTTTACATGCTGCTTTGTATCCTATACTTTAGTATAAACATAATGGTAATATTTAGCCATTAATTAACTCTCCATCACAATTTTAATCGCACCCTCTGTATGAGACAGCACATAAGTTCAAACACTGCGCACAAAGTCAGTAACAGCATGTTAGTAACTTGTGAACACGAACTGTTTTCACCGGAGTGAGATCCCCTGAAAGGGTCAGATATATACATAGGATCCATCAAAGTTGCTCTCACGGATGACAATTCCAATTCTGAGAATACAATCGGTGATATAGTTAAATAGGACACTAGATTCGGGCTGCCCATCTTGAGAAGGCTATGGATACGTCTGGCTTCACTTTGGCATGCTTCGACCTAATTTGAAATAAAGAAGATAACATCAGCTTGTATTGGCAACATGTGTATGAAATGTATATAAATCAATCTCTTGCTTAAAGGGCATCACAATGGTAGAATAAAGTAAGTCACTTCAAACAAAAAACAAGCAAAGCTTTTTTGTCTGGATGACTTCTAATAATTTAAACCTATGTATGATTTACAGATGTCCTGTAAGTCAATCATTCTTACAAACTGGAGATATGTGGATTCACGTGAACAAGAGACACGCTAACCTTCTCTACTGTGTGAATACAGGAGGTTGAGAGTCCTTTGGCTTTTATAAAAGTGGATCAAAGGTTATTGGCTATTATAAAAGTGAGTCAAAGGTTATTTGGCTATTATAAAAGTGGATCAAAGGTTATTTGGCTATTATAAAAGTGAGTCAAAGGTTATTTGGCTATTATAAAAGTAAGTCAAGATTTACACAGTTGTTATAAAAGGGGGTTAAAGTTAAATGGGTATTATAAACTTTGTTATAAAAAGTGGTCAAGGGTGAATTGATTATTAAAAAAGGGGGATTGGAATGTACGTGGCTATTATATAATGGGGTGAAGGACTTAGTTAGTTAGTTAGTCGAGGTTCCAACTTCATGGCAACGGGTCGTCCCCATTATGCTCCGTTCCTGTGCCAGTGAGTATCACACAAAATGCTCCCCTGTCCAATGTGAAAAGTGGATCAGACAGGAGTCTTGGCAATCCAACAGCCCGCATAGGTACACTGTGCATAATGCCACTGCCAGAATGCCAACACAAAAGTCTTCCACGAAAACCACAGTTCATCGTCGATGGAATCGGCAGTCACCAGCAAGACCTCATTGACCCGGGTTGTCTCACATGGCTCTGTCTCTATCTGCAGGGTGACCCACTGAAAGCATCGCATTAAGCGCAAACTTAGTAGCTCCAGCGCTGACTTCCAGGAGTCTCCTGAAAAATGCCCTCGTGAACCGAAAAGGCAAATCAGTCAATTCAGCAACAGCTGGTAGCCATTGTTCCGGGGTAAAGGACTATTTGGCTGTTAGAAAAGGGAGTTAAAAGTTTCAAGACTATTGTAATAGGGAATGATGGGTTAAATGAAAGCTGGTTGAAGGTTATTTGGCTATTATACAATGGGGTTGATGGTTACTTGGCTTTCATAAATTGGGGTTAAGGGTTACTTGGTTATCATACACTCACATTTGTGGCTTCAAATTTTCTTATTTGGCAACTTAACACCGGAACTCTTGCCTGGCCTTTCTATGCACTGAGGATGTGCAATGGCCTGTTCGATACCAGCATGTTGTATATTTTTATGTATTTTTTGTTTTGACAATTTATTGCCATTTATAATCAAAGTTTTATTCTGTTTAGATCTGTTTGTGTTATTCCCGAAAAAGATCACTAAAACTGAAACATCAGGTTTGTTGTGGTGTGGTTTAGCTTATTTTTACATCTTTACTTTACGTTAATTTAGTATTATTATATTTTTAAAATGTCCCCACTGTGATTTCTGTTAACCGAATTTGAGTTCGCTGTAAGGTATATATACTGTGTCTGTGTTTGTTTTCTCTCTCCTTTTCACAGGAGCCACACATACCTAACCGTTTTCACGCCAGATTGCCATTTCCTACTGCAGCCATTATTTTTCCTTTTATACAAGGAGTTGAAGCTCACTGACTATTATAATGGCACTGAAGATTACATGGCTTTTATAAAAGAGATTTCAGTGTTATATGGCTATTATAAAATTGGCTTTAAGGTTACTTGCCTATTAGAAATTTATAATATTGAATTTTACTTGGCTTTTTAAAAACGGTTCAAGGGTTATTTGGCTTTTATAAAATGAGTCATGATTCAAAATTAGGTGATAAGCATTGGTCTAGTGTATAGGAATCTCTGATTTCTATTATTCCCTGTGAAAAGTAAGCCCAACCCAGAATGATGACATTAAGGTACAAGTAAATTCAAACCTGAAGTGCTGTAGGTTGTGTGACAACAGACCCAATGATGACAATCAACTCCCCAATGACACTGACGTAGCCAGAGACATCACACTCCAACAAGGAGATGTGCTCAGAGAGTCTGCTCAACACATCCATGACAGAGATCACCTTGTGCTTCGTGTGAGCTGCAGCTACTGCCATCAAGCGGGGGTCCCACAGCAATCTTAACTGGGCGGCTGGTGAGAAAAACAACAGGAAACAGCATCATTATAACAGTCTGGAGTCTACTGGTATTGTGGTTAGTGTACTTGCTTGCAAATACAGTTCAAGTTCACATCTAGCAGTAAAAAACCATAAAGGATCCTTTTTCATACCTTAAGACACATTGTTATATAGGGTTCAAATAGACTGCCCCATGCAGACCAACCTGCACACAGTGGCTGATGTGGTCAGTATCATTTACTTCCCCAAACATGTTTGTGGTAACTATTTTATTTTAAAACTTTAACACTTTTACAATCTGCCAGAATGTGGATTAAATTTATGACCACCGGGTCAGTAGCCACTATACCACCACGGCTTCCACATCTGACAGTGGCAAGATTATTGCATTTGACCAGAAGAGCTCGTGCATCATAACTCAGCATCATAAATTGGGCACCAAAAATGTTGAAGAATTTTCTGAGAATTCTTTGTGAAAGGTAACAGATCACCTCATCTCATTTATCCATGGCCCAGAATATGTGAAGATCTAACTCTTCGTCGTCTCTGTGGTGAAGGGGACTATAAATTGCATCTGTAACTCCTTTGCCTCGTTCGAAACACAACTGCGGGTGATTTGGCAGCAGACCATATGGCGTTGTTTTTTTAAAATGAAAATTGTATGGCTGCTGGTCGTCCAGGAAGCAGTGGCAAACTACTGAATGTAAAATTGCCAAGATGTCACGAACAGCCAAAAAATGCTGGGGTTGACTGCTATGTCCTGTAAAGGATATGCAACTTTTTATACTTTCCAGTTATAATGATATTTTTTAGGGGGGCTTGCTCGCTTTGAACTCAAGCGTAGTCCATAGGCACTATTTATAGTAGTGATAGACTGAAATTTGTGTGTGGATTCGCTTTACCTATTAACAGTGTTCCTCGCTATCATGCAAACCCATTCCAACTTCAGAGGCACTTGTAATTTACGTCCCCAAGTCAAGGACGACAGGTCAACATTTTAGTCCAGCTGTCCGGTGTAGGGGTTAAACCACTTACCTCGTCATCAGCACAACGAATGTTTAAGAACATACGTTCTTACCCATTCGACCATGTTAACCTGCTATTGATATTTTGTGTGTGTTTATGTTTTCCATTGTACATTTGTTGTTCGTACAGTTTTCATTCATCATCAGGGAGAAAGTCCTTTGAAGAATGTCACTCTCATTAAGGTAAAAGAAGAGCTGGGGTTCATGGCGAAGTTTGGTGGGTGGTGTTTGGTGCAGGAGAGCCTGGCATATAATACCACATCTAGTCTGAGAATGGAGGTGGAGGCAGTCACGGTGGTGCTCTGCTGGCTACAGGACAAACAGCACATGCATGTCGTGATTGTGATGGACAAAATGTGATGATAAAGGTGAATGTAACAGAAGTAGAGTATTTAGTACCTAGTGGGAAAAGGCTACGGCACGATTGAGCATCGGAGGAGAATAGGAAGAGAGATGCTCAAGTCGTGACGTAGTTGGTTGTCAGGGGGTAGTCAAGATCAGGGTCTGGACTTGGAAGGACGCCATCTTAATAGAACTGGTCACCATCAAGAAAATAAACCCTATTGATATGAAACCAAGTCTTTGTTAGTCCTTTACACTGTTACAGGACTAGTTTTGGAGCCCTAGACACAGGATTCGAACCTGGTATAATGCGGAGTCTCAAAATGCGGTCTACAGGGTAACAACGCGAAGTCTCAAAATGCCGTCTACTATATAACATCGCGGAGTCTAAAAACTATGAAGATCCCTGCTCCGTTTGTCTCGATCGCCAGAAACAATTGCGGCACGCTTTTGAACAAGCATTGAACGTAACAAAGCGCAGTTGGAAAGATGGCCAATAACTTATCTGTGAGTACAGCAACCAAAAGCCCGGCCAGGGGTGGTTGTCTGTAAGTCTTTTTCAAGACTTGATGTAAAAAGTTAATTGGCGTCAGGAGAAGAGTGAAACCCAACTTGCCATAACGGGTTGCAGCGCCTGCGATTGTCATCAAACCGGCGAGCATCAACTGTAAACATCATCCTAACGACTCCTCTTGTCCATTACTCTGGCGAACGTGTCAAGTCAGTAAATCGATATCTCGAGCGAGCAGGAGTGTGCTGAAGTTCAAGTCAGTAAATCGATATCTCGAGCGAGCAGGAGTGTGCTGAAGTTCAAGTCAGTAAATCGATATCTCGAGCGAGCAGGAGTGTGCTGAAAGTCGGCCCAGTTTGATAATGTCTTGAGCGAGCAAGAATTTGGCTGAAGGGCAATCCAGCAATCCAGTCTGATCGTTGTTTCAGGTGAGCTATTCACAAGAACTTTTCAATAAGAAAATCAAGTTCAGCCTCAATGTTAATAGGTTTTGTTCTGAGCGCTAACAACTAGAAAAAAGAACGTTGGTAAAAGACAATCAAAACAGCAAATAAATACCTCATTACTTCAGGGGTTGACGAATCAGACTATCTCAGGGCTCTACTACAAATGAGAGCCGCTCGCTAATCCTTTTGGACTCTGTTGCATGTGAGTCGTTTTCAAGACGTCGATTTGATGTACTCCATCTCAGAAGGGACCCAACCAAGGGTTGAAGTACTGTACTGAGCATCCCAAGAAGAGAAACTACCTTGGAAGAAGGAACGAACTACCTGAGGTGCGCGATTGGTTTCAACTAATACAGCGTTGAGTTTGACCTGACGGCGAGCCTAGGAGAATACGTCTTGCTTGGATCGAGAAACAGAAGTAGGGTAATTTATAAACCTGGTAACTGATTGAACTGTTCTTACGGATAAGTGATTTGTGTTTCTTAAATTAGGAAATTACAAATGTGAAGTTGTTTGCTTGCTCTGTATAATAATATTTCAGCATGGCGGAACAAGACACCTTAGCACAAGTTTTGACGGGGGTAGGAACAGCGGTAGGACAGACTTAATATGGTTATTAAACAACAGGGAATGGCAACAGAAATTGTCAAGTTTAGTGGACAGGCCAGAGAGTTTAAGAAATGGATCACTTCCATAGAAAAATATGCGTATTTGGTCTCAGCAACAGATGAAGAGAGACTTAGACTTGCGTATCAGACGGCAACAGAACCGGTTTCGGATCATATAAGAAGAAAGTTAGAGGCTAGAGTAGATGAGACATGGGAACAATTCAAGGAAGACCTAGCAAGGAAGTATGCGGAAATAACGGATCCACAACATGCATTTTCGGTGTTGAGACAGGCTAAACAAAATAACGGAGAGACGGTACAATTGTTCAGCGATAGGTTGATTAACCTGGCTGAAGAGGCATTCTTAGGACAGAATGTACGAGGAGAAGAGGTGGAGAGGATGTTAGTAGGGATTTTTGTAGATGGCATAAAATCCGATGGTTTGAAATTTAAGTTGATGAGGGAAAACCCTGAGAGGTTATCACAAGCGGTAGATATCGCGGTACAAGAAGAAAATTTGAGACGTAGATTTAGATTGAGAACAGGACGAGAAGTAGGAACTAGTCGAGAAGACAGAGTTGAGGAGCCTATGGAAATAGGACAAACAAGATTCGGATGGAATAGGAGAGGAGGAATACAGACGTTGCAAGGTAGAAATAGAAATGATTATGATGAAAGAAGAAATATGAGATACCCTACAAGGGAGACAGTAGGCAACACAAATAACACAAATATTGTCTGTTGGGTTTGTGGTCAACGCGGACATGTTTCTCGTTTTTGTAATAACAGGCGTGTCCAGTCGAATATACAGGGTAGACATGACAATAATAGGTTGAGTAGGAATGTTGAAGGTAGACACAAGAATTTTACAGGTACAAGAACGCAGGAAAACCGGCGCCCTACCTATTAGAAATGGACCTATGATAGGAGGGTAAATAATAAGGTTCCCAAGGTTTAAAGAATATGTTAATAACAGGTATAGTAGGACGAACTAGAGAATATTTTCAACTAGATGAAGTCAAGCAATTTATAGAAAATAAAACAGATTATAGCTCTTGTATAATAGAAATAGGAAAGTATAGAATTCGTACATTAATTGATTCGGGAGCTCAGGTTAGTGTAGTAAAAGAAAGTTTTCTATACAAAATAGTGAGAAATTGTAGAGTATTTAAGAGCTCATAATAATTTACACTCTGTTACTGGACAGAATTTACAAGTAATTGGACAAACAATGATAAATTTTAAGTTAGGAGGGATCAACATAAGACATCTTTTTCATGTAGTGAAGGATTTAAATAGAAACATGTTGATAGGAAGAGATTTTTTAATAAACAATGGAGTAAGACTTTTCTATGATTTACATAAATTAAAATTCAAGGACGTCTATGTAGATATGGAGGAAGACATGCATATATCAGCACTAGTTAGAGTTAAAATGTCCACGACGTTAAAACCACAGTCGGTTAATTTGATACAAGCAAAGCTGAAGAGAAACCCATATTATGGGGCAGGAAAAACAGTCAGAATCACTGAGTTGCAAGAAGAAGTAATTGGTGAGCCTGGTTTGGAAGTTCCAGATGGAATAATAGCGTTGGATAAACACTTAACCTTTCCAGTGATGATTATCAACAACACAGGTAGAGAAATCAAATTATACAGAGGATGTGTGATAGCCAAACTAGAATCATAACATTAAGTGACATATTGGCAACGGATAGAGCAGAAATGTCGGGAACAAGTTATTCAGAAACTTCTAGTGAAAGAGTTAATAACAGACGCGGACGCGGAAGAAGAGGGAACGTCAGAATGGATGAATTGATCCATCCATCCAGAAGAAATAAAGCCCAAATACATTCACTAGACAAAATGACAAGGGAACAAGAATTGTTGTCACAGTTAAAAGCTCCGCCAGAAAATAAGGAAGTGTTAGAACAACTTATAAAACAAAATCAGGATGTATTTGCAATTAATGATTTAGAATTGGGAAAGACACAAACAGTTACAATAGAAATAGACACGGGAGACCATCCACCAATTAGTTTAAAACCATATAGAACTCCATTAAGAAATAGAGAAATCGTGGAAAAGGCAATAGAAGAGATGTTGAAAGCAGGAATAATAACAAGGTCGAAGTCAGAATGGTCATCTCCGGTCGTCATCGTGGCAAAACCTGATGGTTCGAGTCGCTTCTGCTGCGACTACAGGGCGTTGAACAAAATCACCAAGAATGTAGCGTACCCACTGCCGGTAATTGATGATATTTTGGGGCTGCTTAATGGCTCTACATATTTCACGACGCTGGACGCAAGGTCAGGATTCTGGTGTATTCCGATAGTCAAAGGACGCGCAAAAGAAGAGTGCTTTTTGTACTCATATGGGTTCTTACGAATTCTTACGTATGCCATTCGGGGTTCGAACGGCGCCCTCTCACTATATGCTCTTAATAAATGAAGTATTAGAAGGTATGCAAAAGTTTGCACTAGCATATATAGACGACATACTCATTTTTACAGCAGGAGATATAGAGGATCATTTAAAACATATTAGACTAGTGTTTGACAGGTTAAGAAGGCATGATGTGAAATTAAAGCTTAGTAAATGCCAGTTTTTAAAGACAGAAACAAAATATTTGGGGTATATTATAAATAGAGAAGGTATTAAACCAGACCAGGACAAGATAAAGGTTATTGAAGAGTTACATCCTCCAACTAACGTTAAGGAAGTGCGTGCGTTTATAGGAACTTGTGCGTATTATAGGCGGTTTGTCCCAGCGTTTTCAAAGATAGCAGAACCTATTACAAATTTAACAGGCAAATACACTAGATTTAAGTGGGATGATGAGTGTCAAAAAGCGTTCGAGTATTTAAAAAACAGCTTAACACTGGTACCACTATTGACGCATCCAGACTTAAACAAACAGTTAATACTGTACACAGATGCTTCGCACAATGCAATAGGAGCATGTTTGGTTCAACCATATGAAGGAAAAGAGTCTGGAATACCAGGGGTTAAAAATGAAAGGCCAATTTACTTCTTATCTCATAAACTTAGCAAATCACAACGGAAATGGACGACTATTGAAAAAGAGGCATATGCCATTCATTATGCTCTTCAGAAACTAAATTACTACTTACATAACGCAAATTTTGTTATTAGAACTGACCATATGCCTTTAAAGTCTTTTTTAGAAGCTCCAGTGCAGAACAGGAAAATACAGACGTGGGCATTGAATCTACAGGGATACAACACGAAAATTGAGTACATTCCAGGTAGGATTAACACATGCGCTGATTTATTATCTAGAATTCCGTACCCACAGTCATCAGGAGACACAGAAGATGAAGCTGAACCAGAGATAGACGACCGAAACTGGCAAGTAAATATTTTAGATTCTGCCATAATAAATAGGGAAGAATTTGAGAGTTTACCATCGGATCAAGAGTCTGAACATAGAGCAGAAGACCTACAATTAGCACAATTTAATATGAAAGAAGAACAAGAGTTGGATCCAAAAGTCTTACAAATAAAAGAAAAATTAAGAGAAACGGAAGATAACAAATATAAAAAGAATTATTTGGTTTTACAAGAGGATGGACAGTTATACTATATGTGTGAAAGGAACGAACAGCTAAGGAAATATATTCCAAAACATTTGGAAAATGAAGTTTTAAAAGCATATCACAATGAGAATGGACATCTCGGTCGTGACAAGTTGGTGAAAGCACTTACGAGCAAATATTATTGGCCAAACTTGTTTAAATCTGCTTACAAATATGTAGATACGTGTGAAAAATGCAGATTAAGGAATATGAAAACAATAAAGTGTCCCTTACAAGATACAGATATTCCTCAGTTCCCAATGCAAAAGATTAGTTTAGATATATCAGGTCCACACCCTAGAACATTGTCAGGAAACGTGTATTTAATTCATATAGTAGACGTCTACAGTCTTTGGCCGGAAATTTATGCAATTCCAGATAAGAGCGCAGATACAGTCATTAATATTTTTTTACAAGAGTTCGTACCAAGATTTAGTTGCCCACAAACTATACTTACGGACAATGGTAGAGAGTTTGTAAATAAAAAAATTCGAAAAGTTATTAAAAGACTTGAATATAAAACATATAAAGACCTCATATTATAGACCTTCTTCAAATGCTAGAAACGAACGTCAACATAGGACGTTATACGACGTGATAGCAAAGATTGTTGATGAACATGAAAAAGATTGGGATCTATTCTTAGGACCTGCCCTTAGTGCTATTCGTACAAATCAAAATGAGAGCACGGGGTTTTCACCATTCTATTTAATACACGGGAGAGAACCAATACTACCTATAGATAATCTATTAAAACCAAGACGGAAGTATATGGGGGAAGAATTTCAAGAGACCATAATACAGGAAATGCATAAAGCACACGTAAGATTAAAGAATAATATAATTAAAGCTAGGGAAAGAAAGAAAAAGTACAAAAATGTAAATACAAAATTACAGGAGTTTAAAGTAGGTGATAGAGTTTATTACAAGAAGCATAGAAGAAACTCTAAGATTTTCATGCTCGTTTTATCCCAGGTTATTACGTTTTGGAAAAACTAGGTAATGTATCGTATACTATCAAGAACCAGGTCACAGGACATGTGGCAAGGGCACACGTAGAGCACTTAAGAAGAGATGAGGAGGAAAAGAGAAATGAGAATTATAATAATAATTATGATTCAGACACCAGATATTTAGATGAACAAGTTGTCAGAGGAGCTACAGTAACCCCAAGTTTTAGAAAAGAACCAGCACAAAATCAGTTACTAGCAACTCCAAGTTACGAAGATACTCAAGAACAGACGATTCCGAAAACAATAGAAGAAGAAAATGTGAAGGAAAGTTATTATGATAGTATGGAAGAAGAAATAGGTCCTCCATTTTAGAATACTAGGCAAGCAATGAAAATAAGAATGGATAAACAAAGATATAGAGAAGTGAAAAGACAGAGGAGAATTAGAGATTATTCAACAAGCGGTGAAGATATGCCTCTACTAGAAAGGTCCTTAAGAAATGATGATAGACAAATTAGATGGGATGTGGAACAGAAGAGATTAGCGGCTGCTAACGACAGACATACAGAAGAAGAAGAAGGAATGGATGAAAAGTCAGAATCAAGTAGTAATATGGAAGAAACTAATAAGTTGTACGAAGAAGAGGATATTGATGTAGAGTTAGCACTTATTCAAAGAAACTTGGAGTTATTGAAGAAGTGGAAACGTTGGAGATAGATAGATGGAGAATACTGCAGGTAGCAAGTTATAAGTTTTAGGATTTAGAACTGAAAGTGGTGCTTGAAGAAGTATAGGAAACGGTGAAAATGGAAAAGGATTCTATGGGTACTTCTTATAAGTGGTCTTGAAGACTAGTTAAACAGTGAGATAACTAATATAGAGGTAGGTTGAGGGAGGCATATATACTTTTTCTCTTGGTGATAGAATTGCTGGTTGAATTTTAGGTTTCTACTTCTTGACTTTTCGTAGATTGGACGAATTAGGTATTGTACTCTATAGCAAATAGACAAGTTTTGTATTGGTGCTAGAAAGGCCGTGTTTAACGGTAATAATTAAGAAGTTATAGTGATGGTTGGTCCAAGGGAAATAATTAGCAGGCCGAGTCACAAGTTAATTGATAAGTAGAGGATGGCTGCTACATTGAGTTGACATTGGAATAGTCGCCACATTAGGAATAGATAAAAGGAGTCAACCTGTAGTTTACAGTGCTTACTTAAGATGATATTCCAGAGGTTATAGTGTGTTAGGAGTAAGATAGAAAAAGATAGAAAGTTAAGAGGGGAAAGAATCAATAGTACGGTTAGTGTTGATTATTGATTTTCTTGTGAACAGAGAACAGATATTGTTCTAAATTAAGATATTGGTCTGTAATAACAGATACATATACTGGACAGTGAGTTGTTGTGTTTTCACGATTTATAAAAGTCGAATGAATTGTAGGAATAAATAGGTGTTACATTGAATCGTATATGAGGCCAATGTGGATGGGCCACTGTACGTAGTAATTTTAAGGGAGTTATAATTGTTTTGAAAACCGTGTTTTGTTGAGTCTAAGTTTTATGAGTCATGAGTCATATATAATATGTTTTTTCTGTTTGAGTTGGTACTGAAAAATGATGGTTATTATTTGATTGTTTTATGAGTCATGAGTCATATATATAATATGTTTTTTTTTGCTTGATTTGGTTTTGTAAAATGTTACTTGATTAATTGATTTAGAATAGGGTTATTGTGTTCCTAG
The DNA here is from genome assembly GCA_014155875.1 of Cepaea nemoralis. NCBI lineage: Eukaryota > Metazoa > Mollusca > Gastropoda > Stylommatophora > Helicidae > Cepaea > Cepaea nemoralis. The sequence continues at coordinate 75,883 of JACEFZ010022354.1, forward strand.
AGTTTTAGGTACAAACTATTGGTCCGTAAAAGAGACCAATAGTGATAAGTAGTAATAGAATGTTTTATTCTGATTTGATAAAATGCATGTTACGTCATGTTAAAATGTGTTTTTTCTTTAGATTAATTTGGGGGTATGACGTCTTGTGTTGATTTTATTTCGATTACATGAATGGTTTTGTATATTAAGTTACATGGTTAATGAATAAGTTATAAAGTTAGTTAAGTAAGTTTAATTTTCAAATATATGGGGCTTTGTTTAAGGCTTTTCGTTCAGAAAAGAGTTAATAAAAACTACTGAGGGATAATATAGAGAAATATTCTCTTTGTCCACTGATATAAGGTTGGGGGAAGACTGTAAATGGCAGTATATAAGTATGGGATGTACGGGGGCAAGATATAGGTGCTGTGAAAAACCAGCGTTAATTATATTAAAAATGTTCATAGAATATGAACATGGGCTTCTCGTGGTTAAAGATGAGATGGCGAGATATAGACAAGATTGTGGATGGCAATATAAATATTGAATATATAAGGCTTGTGAAAACTTATGTCAAATTGTTTTATAGTGAACAAAGATCTATTTCATAAGATGTATTTAAAAAAAAATTATTTTACAAAATTTTTTTTTTATTGGCAAGGGAGGTAAATGTGAGTGTCTTAAATATTCATTACTGTATGTAAATGTGGTCATGTTGAGTATTCATTCTTTATACTTCTCACTCGGTGCGCACCGCTTCTTTACTTTTTCTAACTACATTGTTGTTGGTACATCCTGTGTTCTGGAAGAGTGAGGAATTTTATAAGGTCAAAAGGTACGATAACGATTTTACGAGCTGTTCTTATGATGTGTATATTTTATACATGAAAATAAGGAGCCAAGAACGAGCCGGTAATATATAACTGTATAGTGGATAACTATGATAACTATGATAACTATATAACAAGGGAAAGAGTTGAAAAAATAGAATATTTACGTAAGTTGGAGTTGGTTTGGGGAGGATTAGAGAAACTGTGAGCGGTAAGGGAAAAAGGGGAATAGAGTAAGGGGATTTGGAGTAAAGATTTTTTCCTTTATAGGAAAAAGTCTTTAGAAAACATGGGGAGGTGTAACAGAAGTAGAGTATTTAGTACCTAGTGGGAAAAGGCTACGGCACGATTGAGCATCGGAGGAGAATGGGAAGGGGAGATGCTCAAGTCGTGACGTAGTTGGTTGTTAAGGGGGCAGTCAAGATCAGGGTCTGGACTTGGAAGGACGCCATCTTAATAGAACTGGTCACCATCAAGAAAATAAACCCTATTGATATGAAACCAAGTCTTTGTTAGTCCTTTACACTGTTACATGAAGACAGGCATGCTTCAAGCAGAGTGGCAAGCTTCAACAATAAAAAATAGAGAGCTTGTATGGATTTCCTCCCAGGACATGCGGGTGTGATGGGAAATGAGCAAGTGAACAGATTGGCTGATTCTGCACCCCTTGACGGGATATCGGTGCATGGTAAGGCAGATGTGGTCTGGGCCCTTTAGAATTGTGTGTGTAGTGCAGAAGAACACATAGATCATCACAGCTTGGATAGAACGGTGCTGCACTGACCAGAGGATGTGGCTGACACTCAAAGCTCCGAGGAAAGGCCTGACGACACATAATCAGACTGCTAAAGGTATAATTAGTATTGGGACTCTTCACTCTTTGTTCCAGATGAGGAAGGAGCACGGATGTGAATGTCCTGAGTGCTGTGATGTCAGTTCTTGACTCCACTCAACTCTCATCAAGACCCACCAGAAAGACTCTCAATCCTTCAACAGTTCCTCTGCCTCATGTGTTTTAATGCTCAGGGTGTCTTTAATGTTCTTTGTCCACTATCTTGGCGGTCGGCCCTGCTTCACCTTCTATACACCACACCTCCCATTAATGTTTTTTCTTAATATGTGTGACTTTTGATGTTACCAAAGTATTTTAGTTTCTGAGACATAATACTGTGCATGAGCCAGATTTTTTTGCTGCTCAGATCTTGTAGAATGGTTGTATGTTTTGTTCTCTTGATCCACAGTATTCTAAGGTTTCATTACACAGTTTTGTTGTTCAAGTTTTGTCAGATTATTTTCTTTTATTTAGTCTACTACCTTTTTTCATTTTTTAAACTAGGATAAAACCTGTCATGTTTAGTCAGGTACTGATGTGTTTAACTGGTGCAATGGCTTAGGGAATAGTTAAACTGTGTTTTACATTTCCTCGACATACTGAGTGGAGGGTTAAAAATCAGCCAAACTAGTGTACTACACTTGCCTGGTGTTTGTCCATCAAGAATGATGATGACCATTCATTTCATCCAGTGGGGTTGAAAGTTTTGAGCCGTGAATTATAAGATGGCTGGTAAGGCCTATTTTGGCCCAAAATTGTCTTTAATAATGTCGGCAAAGACACTTGATTCAAGGAGGAACTGCAGTAGTTGTTTTTTGTCCAGCTTTTTTTTTTTCCACAGCTCTTGCAGTCCTGTTTGCTTCACAAGTGACTACATCTTACTGTAATGATGTACGCCACACATTTAAGATCTTTGGCAGCTGTCTCCCAAGTGTCGTGATTAATTCCAAAAGCTTTTAGTGAGATCTTCAGAATTTCTTTAAAGCGTTTCCTCTGGCCACCTCAGGAGCTTTTATCACAGTGCACCTCTGTGCAAAATATTAATTTAGGGAGCCTGTGATCTGGCATGCGAGCCAAGAGACCAGCCCAGTAAATTGTCAACAGCCAAGAAATAAAAGGATTGATTGCAACGTCCTGTAAATGATATACACCTAACTTTACCTGGTGTAATGTTACAGAAGAAGGTAATTTTGGTTGTTGTTACTGAAGATAATCACAATTTAAAAAAAATTAAATGTTGTATATATTGATTGTATCTTGGTTATATCTCTTCACAATAACAATTTACCTGATTCGGAATACTATTTATATATTACTCATGTTTAATCTCTACAAAAGTTGTTCCGACTTTTTTATAAATAACATGGCTGTCACTGTGAGGAGACTAAAGAAAATGGTGTAAGTCTAATTGACGGGCTAATGTATGTGTGGTGTGTTATATCTCTACAGTATCAAATTGTAACCTATTTATATTGATACTTTACATATAGAATCTGCTTGAAAGAAAGTTGTAAACAACATACCACAAATTGGACAACATGCTCCAGGGGGCACAACTCCTTGACAACCACTTGGAAAGATGGGTGGACACTTGACCCGGCTGCAAGATGGAGTCCTCCCAGAGTCACCTGCTGGTAGACAGAAGATTGTACATTAAACAATTTACTCTTCACAGATTGTACACTAAACAATTGACTCTTCACAGATTGTACACTAAACAATTGACACTTCACAGATTGTAAACAATTGCCCCAAAAGATCTGGGCAAATTAATATGACTGATTTTATTATATTATCTTGGTTTGTAAAGGATCCTTTGATTGCACATGAATACATTCACAAGTGCTTAGTATCTTTTCATAGATGGCACAAGAAGGTTATCAGCAGAGTGCACAAACTCTGTAGCACTGGTCAGGATCAAATATGATGTTACATGTTACAATTATTCATTTGAGGGTAGGCTTTTCAAATTTTGAAATTTAGCCTTAATAGTGAACTAGACAGCCTATATTTTTGATTTACAACTGCAGAGAGATTTCTATAGTGTACAATGTGCACTGGAGTTCATCATTGCCCTTGTCTGATAAGACTAGATGTCTAGTCTTGGTTTTCTGCGTTTCACTAATAGTGTGGTTGTCTGTTATTTATATTATTGTCATGACAAAACTGACTTAATGATTAGTCACAATGTGAAGTGTGAACCTCTCACTTGCACAAGGCTCTTAAACACTCACTTCTAAATCATGATTTTCAATGTACAATTCCATATACACATATTGTATGGCATTTTCTTAATATTTGAATAATTTTACCAGTCATTTAAAGTTAGTTTGAGAATAATCCTCATATTTATGCACAGGTAAAACAACATTACGACTATAAATCTTTTAAAAGATGTTACCCACTAAGCGAGTTAGTTATTTACCTGTGAGATTACCAAATGCCTGACATTTGCTGAAGTAATCCACACTCACTCTTGCTGCCAGTGCCGCACATTTACTTTTATACGTCTCACCATCTTGCCCACAAACAACCCCTGTGTCTGAGCAAAAACTCTGGGAAAAGATAATCATAGCTCTTCATCTTTTGAGGTAAATATAATCTTAGTGAATGACAAAAATAGATGAGAAAGTTAACCGACAAAACAAAATGAAGCTGGATGTTAGCACTGCAACAGCTCACTCCATATAGGGTTAACATGTCTAAATCCTATCAGGAAGAGCTTCCTGAATTTTAAGTTCAGAAACTCAGTACAATGAGTTCTTGAGAAACCATTAGAGAAAATATTTTGAAAGTTAAGACACTCACGATTCATTTATCAGAGTTAGCTTGACCTTCTTTCCAATATTTCTTACCTGTAGCGCCATTAACGATGGAAATTCCTTCATGTCAATTAGATCCCTGAATCTATGGAAACCATGGAAAGTTGGCCATAGCCCTTAGGTTTCTTGATTGACAAAACAAGTGGACTTTCATTGCTTCCATGCTGACAAAAGAAGTAGATTAACCTTTTGACTCACAATTAAGCTTCTTCAAACATGGAGTGTCAGAAACCACATGAAGAAATGGAAGGCAACTGAGAATATCAACAAGAGAAAATCATGTTATGTCAAGGAAATATATATGATAGTACAATGTGCATCATGGACATGTCATTTTATGACTGGAAGTAGACAGTGGGGCAGAGGGGGAGCGGTGCAGCTCTTGGCCTGCATGTGTGTGAATAATTCCAATCTGTGCGATAGAAAGCGAATGAAAGAAGAAGACTGGAAGTAGTAAATGTATTCTTAAATCTTATGTAAAGTCAATCTTGTCATACAGATGAACACCCCAGGTGACTGGTAAACAAACAGGAACAATTCTGGAGACAAGAGACATTGTAGACCCACGGGTGCCCAATGTTGTGAGGGTGGGATGGCTTCTAGGCAGAAACACTTTGTCATATCAATTCGGGATAAATATGATAAAAGACCGTCTAAAAGATGGATATGCACAAAAGGAAATAATCACCCGTGAGTCATGACCCCAATGGACCTGCCCCCCTGAGAGTGTAAGGAAGGTACAGGGGTCAAAACATTTGATGAGAGGGGACTCCTTCTGATGATTAGAAGCCCCCTGTCATGCTTGCTCTGCAGTCTGTTTGTTATGTACAATGTGAGATGTCAGATGGTACATACTGGTGAAAATGACCATGTGCTCACATGCATCCACTTGACATTTCTCATTTTTAAGTTATCATTAAACTCCAATTCAAAGTTCAAACTGATGCTAGATTGAGAGATATAACATTTCATTTATAAACATCTGACAAATTCAAGTAATTATAAACAGCAAATGCTACCTGGCAATGTCCCCAATATCCCAGAGTCCTTCTGTGACTGAACATCTGACAAATATTTGAAAACTCCTCCCCTGAACTGCTGCAGACGGGGTCATGGCTATGTGAAGTGCAGCCCTCATCAACTATAATATTGGTGACAAATAAAAAATGAGTATTACCCAAAAAAAAAATAATAACAATTAAATAATCAACTGATAAAAATCAACAGATCAAAACAAGCAATACGTAAAACAATAAAGAACAGGTAGAAATGACATCAGATGTACAGCAATTGTATCTTTAACACAAGAAACTATATTTATGATTCCCTAATCAATAGTAACTGCTCTCCCTGGCCGAGGGGTTAAACGACTTTCTCCGTAATCCTGTTTTTCCACGTAGGGTCTCACAGCGCGCAGGAATTGGTAGCGGTTCTCGTCGCATTCGTGACCTACGGGATAAGTGAGCCATCCACTCAGAAAGCAATGGCAAACTACTGAGCGTAATCTTGCCAATAAATCAACAACAGCGGTAAAATGCTGGTGTTGACAGCGATGTCCTGTAAAGGATATCAATCAATCAATCAATCATGTGCCATGCCGGAAAGCGTGGGCGGTCATGATTCGCCATTTCACTCGATCACCAGAGTCGTGGATCAGCTCAGTGTTCCTGTCTCGTCCATGCCATGTGGCCAAGCCATCCAGGTATTTTCCTATCGGTCTTCCTCTTGGTCTGTTCCCCTCGATCTTGCCAGCTGTCACCAAGTTCTCCAGTCCATTTCTTCTCAACTAACATTTTTATCTAAGAGAAAGAGCAAGAGGAGCTTTTGTCATAAATTTGTTTTAAAGACCGAGAAAATAAATGGAGAAAGACAAAACTTACAGTTATCAATCTGAGAGAGAGAGAGAGAGAGAGAGAGAGAGAGAGAGAGAGAGAGAGAGAGAGAGAGAGAGAGAGAGGGAGGGAGGGAGAGGGAGGGAGAGGTGGAGGAAGGGGAAAGAGGGATAGAGAGAGAGAAAGAGAGAGAGAGAGAGAGCGAGAGAGAGAGAATGAGAGAATGACATAGCTTATTACTATAAAATGTTATTCTTTGGCCTCATTTTAATTTTCTTTAAGCCTCACTTTCATTTTGAATTAAAGGGACAGGACTCTCAAGTCATTTTAAGTCATAAGAACACATGAATAAAGCCAAGGGCCCTTTCCCCAACCCTGAGGTGTTGTGGGTATATTGAGCTAGCTCCATATTTGTATATGGCCAGTTGGCAAATGGGTAATGAGGTCAGTATCATCCTGGCTGCCTTTACTTTCCAGACCATTTCCTAGTACTTATTTAAGGCAGGGACCCAGGTCAATTTTGAATAAAAAACCTTGCCTGAATGGTGATTTGATCACACAACCACTGGGTCAATGGGCAAGCATGCCAGCCACTGAGACACTGTGGCCCTCTGAGAACATATGGCCACTTCAATTTAACACTCAATCAAAGAAAGAAAAGTATAAGAATACGACCAAACTCAAACTTATTATTATTATAAATGTACTCAGAAAAACAGCAAGGATAACTTATGTCAGTGAGGTCGAAGACAACCTGATTCTTGCTATATAGAACTGAAGAATTATAGCATCAGTCAAAAATATATGATGTACTACAATAAGAGAACTGAAATGTAATGCTGATGCTGAGGTAGGGGGATTAACCCCTATATCGGTCAGTTCAACTAAAATGTGGACTTCTCATCATTGACTTGGTGACGTAAATTACAAGTATCTCTGAAGTCTTAGTGGGTTCACCTGATGGCGAGGGATATTGGTAATAGGGAAAGCTAATCCAAATGCAAAATTCAGTCTATTGCTACTAGTGTAGAAGTAGTGTATGTGAACTACGCTCAAAGTCAAACCGAGCGAGCGCACACACAAAATATATATTTACATCTGATTTTAAAATAAACAAAAGAAAAGCATGATCTTTAGAGGATGTTGCAAACAGCAATTTTTGGCTTGTTGTGATTTTTCGATTGACCGTTAACGTTCTCACCATCAACATTACCACAAAGCAGTCTTCTTCAAAATCACCTGCAGTTGATTTCAACCAATCGACTTCATATGTCAAGGAACTGTGAAGCATGTTCACTGCCATTACACCACAGACACCAGCACAAACAAACAAAAGAGTATCAGAAAATTATCTGAATCACAACCCGATGTAACTGACAAAAATTAAAATTCTGGTAATAATAGTATCTTTGACTTACTACACTGATACTGTGGGCAAGAATGACTTCCTGGCATATCATTCAAGCAGACATGATGATGATGTACACATTTAAAACCAGCAGGGCATGGTCGCTGGGAGCACGCATCCACTTCACTACACGCTGAGGTAGTAATTTGGCTAGCGATACCAGCACACCTGGCCATACATAGGTTTGGATAGGTTTTTCCATTAGGACCGCAAACTGGGTCATAATCTGTGGGGCAGTTGCTGGGGTTTCCTGGAGACAAGTAAACAATATGAGTTGAGCTGAGCTAAGAAACAACATCACTGCACTCAGGACATTCCCACACATCCCGTCGTTCAACAGCTAGTGAAGAGTCATACAATATGAAATAACATGAAGTAATGCAGCTTTACAGAACACAGTTACAGAAAACATAGGACATTGCGGCACCTAGACTTCATCAGTGCTGGAGGTCCCAGGTTCAAGCCCCGGTGAGGGCCGGGATTTTTTCATGTGGACCTCTAGTAACAAAATGTCCCCTGGTCTCTGGGTAGTTAGATCGGACACCCATGTGTATTGTTGTGCACTTTAAAAATCCCATGGCAGTTTGAAATAAAAAAAGAGTAGCCTAACTGCGTTGCATGGGCAAAATTTTGAGTTAAAAATCTGCCCAAAGTATTTCAGGATCCTCACCAGTGCTACGGAGTTCGTGCACTGAACTGAGATTCTCCGGATTCAGGCTTGAGTTAGGAGTGGAGCAGAGCACATATGGGTTACACCCGTGTGCCGTGATGTTGATCCGTCGACTAAACTAACCACACAAAAAATACTTCCTCTGAACACGATGAACTGATTTTTGTAAGCTGATTACCTTTCCCCATTACCAGTGTCCCTGGCCATCAGGCATCAAGGAGGAGAAGTCAACATTTTAGTCCAACTAACCGGTGTAGGGGTAGAACCTGCTACTTCACAAATAGCACACCTGAAGTTTAAGAGTGATCTATGAGGCCATGCTGTCTTCCATCTGGTTTATGATAGGGACATTTTGAAAGAGAGCAGGGTGTGGGGGGGGGGGGGGGGGGGGGGGAGAGAGAGAGTTCTGCATTGAAATCACTAGATGATGTTGAGTCGTTTCCTTAACTGATTCAGTGACATGGGATGGTTAATTGTCTTAAGCGACTTTCCCTCATACGTGCCATGGACTTATATATCACTGAAATGTTGTCATTGTATTGTAATACAACAATTCTGCTCTCATATTAAGAACTTTTAAGTCATAACTGTGACACACTCCTACTTCCCATTTTCTACCATCCATTTTTGTTTGGTCCAAGCTTACTTTTTGCTTGTCACTGAATTTGTTAATTGATTCAGTGCCAAACAAAAAAGCTGGTTTGGACTAAACATGGTACACAAGTATTATAATGCAAATTTCCGTTCACTGAGCACTGACAACCTGCAGCAGATACAATATGAGTATAAACACAGCCAAAACCGAAGTAATGCAAGTTAGCAGATCGCCAGGTCCATTAAGTATACAGATAAATAACACACCTCTGAAACAAGTTAAAGAATTCAAATACCTTGGAAGTATGATCACAGAAGATGGCAGATTAGACAGAGAAATTGAAATCAGATGTCAAAAGCTAGTGCACTTACATATCAACTGTCACCCTTACTGAAACATCCAAACATACCCATGTCCGCAAAACGACAGATAATAAACAGCATATTCACACCAACCCTATGCTACCAATCTCAAACCTGGACTTTATCCAAATTACACCTTCGCAAAATCAATACCTGCGAAATGAGATGCCTGAGGAGAGCTGCCAACTTAACAATCCGAGACCGAGTAAGAAATGTTACTATCAGACAGACTGTGGGATCAACACCTTGTGCCACATTTATTGAAAGACAGAAGATCAAGTGGTTTGGCCATGTTGTTAGAATGCAACATCAGCAACTACCATCACTGGCCTTACATCAAAGATCATCTGCGACGAGACCACGAGGACGTCCAAGAAGAAAATGGATTGACGACATCAGAGACATTGTACAACCACACGGAATGACACTATCCAGTGCTGTCCACCGGGCGCTGGAACGCAAATTATTCCTCCCCACGACGCTTGACGGCAGAAGTGGAAGATGATGATGATGATGATGAGCACTGACATTGTGGAAGATACCACAAAACAAAACAAATAAAACCATACTCTAATAAGGCGATATACCATCCTTTGGTCAAAGTGGGAGGTCACATGATGATGTACTATCCTTCGGCACTGACTCAGTAAAGTCAGACAGTGCAGAGCACTCTAAAGGATGACTGATTGTTTCCCCTTAAAATCCAAGGCAGTACATGCAGAATGACACATGGCCTGCCATGACTCTATTTAAGTGTTTATTAAAGGACGCAAGTCTTATTTGCAGTCTAAAGGTTGTGCTAAGGTAACTACAGTGTAGGCTGTTGCTGCAGTCTTTGGGTTTGGGCTGTAAGATGTTTGCAAGAGGAGCTCTTGCTGTTGTGTCTGAAGTCCAAAGGTCCGTCCATTTCTGTTTACAGTTGCTAATGGTCGTGTGTTTACCATATCAGACATATGACTGGTGAATTAAATGACTTCATATCTAAACAGTTTTCATACCTGTTGACAATGGAGAGTGATTGTCTGGTTGACAGGACTTCTGAGTACAAAATAACCTCCCTGCATTGCAGACGCAAGCATTGCCATTGACTGAAAAATGCTGACCATGCTCTAAGAGAAAATAAAAAATAAAAAAACATGCTATTTTCATTATTATACAATTATGAATACTCAAAGTTGGAAATGGAAAGACAGTTGATGAAAGAAATAAAAAACAGGCTAGTGATAAATTTTATTGTAGTTGGGCAATAGTTTTTTTTTTCTTAAAATTTGTTTTTTCTTGTCGACCGTTAATAGTTTTTTTTTAAAACTATTGCCCAACACACAAATCTGATTCAGAGTAGTGAATCGGATGTCTAGCTTTCTCGAACAAGGGCAACAAATTCAAATGACCCTTGTACAAATTGCACATGTTAAAAATCACCTGTAATATGGCATGGAAATTGAAAAGAATATGCCAAATAGACACTATTAAGGTACAATTAATCATCAGAGATGCTACCCATGAAAGGAATATCTATAGCACTTGTGATTCTAATATATGGGCACTTTTGATCCTCACTGCGTTATGGAGTTGATGCACTGTACTGAGATTCTCCTTGTGTTATTGATGTGCGGAGACTGGAGCACGTATAGAGATATCCATGCCCAATGAAAGTGGTTATTTATCAAAAGCAAATCAAACCATAAAAACATCATAAAACAGTTCTCAGGTTTACACACAAATCAAACCATAAAAACATCATAAAACAGTTCTCAGGTTTACACACAAATCAAACCATAAAAACATCATAAAACAGTTCTCAGGTTTACACAAAAATCAAAACAGTCCACACACTCATTACCTTTAGTGTTGCCATGACCCAAAAAGCAAGAATCGCGTTTTAAACAGGTCAGAGGTTTACAGTATTCTATGATACTCCGGCTTCCACAGTGACATGCCTGGTAACAATCCTCCTCATTGGGAGTTTCATTTAAGTTAATCAACCGAACATCAGTCCCCCTTGGCACCAGGACCTTGGACACTTGACCGAGAGGGCAGGCTGTGTCAAGAAAGAAAACACATCTACATATTAAAGATTTATTGATGATTTGATTTAAGAATTTACACAACAGCACACCAGTATCGTAGCAAACCAGTAGATACACCATCACCTTCAGCAAATGTTATAAGGCGAAGATGCTGATTGTCCCAGTCATACACTGGTAGTATACACATCATATTCGTCCTCATCTGGCCAGACTCACACTTATATCCAAATTCACACATCCTTAAATATGTTGTTTTGTCAGTCATTGTAACTTCAACTAGCTTCTCTTCATAAGTAGTCTTTAGAATGATCCATTATGAGTGTCCAGCTGCGGGAGCTCCAGTCGCTAATAAATCTGCTGACTCGTTTAATGTTCGCTTGGGCCATTATAAGTGTCCCAGCTACTGGTGCTATAGTCGCTAATAAATCTGCTGACTTGCACTTCTACATGACCAGGGCAGTGTGCCCATGGAGGTCCTTGTAAGGGTCAGTGCTTGGTATCCACACATGCTCCCAGCTGTTCATTATATATCACCAAATGTGACCTCCCATTTGGACAGAAGGACGATATATCACCATACCAGGGTCTTTGTGTTAATGTTTTTGTTTCTTTGTATCTTCCACAATTTTAATACTCAGTGAATAGAAATTTGCATTATAAAACACGTTCATTCGATTGTGTACCATGTTTGGTCTTAATTTACTTTTTATCTGGCACTGAATCAGTTAAGCCAAACAGACTGAGAATCAGACACTATTGTTGCCCTGGTAACTCAGATTTTGCTGTGGACGTGTGAAATATTACACATTTGCATCCACACATGCAGCTTAATGTAGTGCGGTGACTAGTTAGTTCTTATCCCCAACAACTTTCATTCCTAATTTATTTCCAGAAATGTTTGAAAATGACCTAGTGATGATTTTACGAGACTAGGTCGACCTCGGAGCCAAATTGGTAAGGAGAAATTCTACCATTGCTGAGGATTGAATCCTGGCCACTGTTGTAGTCATACTCACCTCTGTACAATCACAGTTCTTGTATTTTATTCTCGGATTATTTACAAGTTTATTTCTACAGTATGGTATGTTCTTCTTCTTCTTCTTCGTTCATCCGGAGTTTTTTTTCGGATGTGATTGCGTTGTGCCTGTTTACAGCAGAGCTGCGTTCTTGCGCCGTTAGGCCGACACATCCGACTTCTGCGGGCATTTGTTGACCGGGTTAACCTTCCCGGGGGTTTCTTAGGACGTTTGACTCTCACTGTTGTGGTGTTATCCCCCATCCCAGCTGGTCCATATAGAACAGCCAAAGATCCTGGTCAGCCCTCAAGGGAAGGCAGGGGCAGACCATGGGCATTCCCCGCCATCCAAGGAGGCTTCCATACTTGCAGAGCCGATACATAGCGCTCTGGTACTGGGCTCACCCAAGGAATCGTCACGTCCTGCACATGGCTGCTTAGCCTCACTTCCGTATATTGGGCCTTCCGTTCACCATAGGCTGTTCTTCCGGAAACCAGAAGTATGCAGTCTGCAGATGACATCCACACAGTGAGCTTTCGATTCGGACTTTCCACGTAATGGATTTGCTAGCCAAGCAATATTCCATTTCGTGCCACTAGGACACTTTTCCACCTTTTATGAAGCCCACACAGTGGGCTTTTGATTCAGACTTTCCACGTAATGGATTTGCTATCCAAGCAATATTCCATTTCGTGCCACTAGGACACTTTTCCACCTTTTATGAAGCCCACACAGTGGGCTTTTGATTCGGACTTTCCACGTAATGGATTTGCTATCCAAGCAATATTCCATTTCGTGCCACTAGGACACTTTTCCACCTTTTATGACGCCCACACAATGGGCTTTTGATTTGGACTTTCCACGTAATGGATTTGCTATCCAAGCAATATTCCATTTCATGCCTCTGGGTCTTCATGCACCTTTAAATGTCAACCTGTATATGGTTAAAGTAATCTGCGGTCAACTTTAGCTTGTTGATATCTCCATAGAGCTTGTCCTCAAATGAAGCAGGTGTGGGCCAAAATATCTTTCTCTGTTCTGCATACGTTGGGCAATCCTGCAGCAAATGTTTTGCTGTCATTTTTCCAGTTCTACAATTACATTCATCGGTATCTCCTATCTTTAGTTTATTGAACAAGTGGTATTTCAGCCTGTTATGTCCTGTGCGGAGTCTGAAGATTGCTACTTGTTCTCTTCGGTCGAGTTTGTAATATGCATCATCCTTCTGATGGCCTGGATGCTCTGATTCCCATTTGGTTCTATAAGTGTTTTTTATCAACCTCTTTGCCTCATTATAGGTTATATCTACGTCAGGCTGTGGTAGTCGTCCGCCCTCTTTTGCCAGTCTGTCAGCCTCTTCGTTTCCAGGTATACTGCAATGTGATGGGATCCACTGTATTACAACTTTTTTGGATTTCTGGCATAGACCATGGAGTGCTGCTCTTAGGTCAGTTAGTTCTGTGCTGTTATTGCTCTTCAGTATTGAGACAGCTGACTTTGCATCTGTGAAGATAGCTATTTGCTTCTCTTTATTTTCCTCCATCAGGAGCATTTCTGCTGCAGTTTTTAGAGCCTCTACCTCCGCTTTGAAGTTACTTGAAAATTTTCCAGTTGCAATTGAATGTGTTTTTTTCGCTCCATTTTTTAAATTTAGGAGAATTCCTCCTCCTCCATTCTCTATTGAATTTTTGGCTGATCCATCTGTATATGCATGGGTCCAATTCCTGCTTGGGTAATGTTCTTTTATGTAGTTTAGGGTTATTTCTCTTCTTTCGGTTTCATGCTGAGTGTTCTTTTTCTCAATACCAGGAATGTTTTCTATCATCTCAGGCAGTTGCTGCTGTCTCCAAGCTGGGAACTTGTGTGCATTGTGTATGGGCTTGACTGTTGATATGTTAAGAATAGGATCTGACCTAATCCTTCGTTTTGCAGTTTCTACAAAGTTGCTACGCTTCAGTCTTCCCTTTCCAAAACCATTAAATCTGTTGTACATAGGGTGGTCTGTCAATCTTCTAAATTTTTCTGCTTGTTGCTGGGCTCTGCTATCTCTTCTATCCTGCATTGGTTGTAAACAAGTGATCTTTTCTAATTCATTAATAGGCGTTGTCTTCAGGCTTCCAGTTATGATTCGCATTCCTTGATTTTGGACTCTACTTATTTTGTTAAAGTTTGACTTAGCTGCTGTTGCCCAAGCTGCAATGCCATATTCCAGTACTGGCCTCACCCGTCCAGTATATAACTTCTTGAGAACTTTCTCATCTGCTCCCCATGTTGTACCAGCAAGCTTTTTCATGATTGCCATTCTTTGCCTTGCTCTTGTTCGATTTTTCTCAACCTGTGTCTTCCATGTCAGGCGACGATCAAAGGTGACTCCTAGATAGTTTGGATTTTCTTCATGGCGCAATATTTTTCCATTCAATACCAGCTTAGGTTGCTGAGTTTTAGTTGAGAGGGAGAACACTGTGCATGTTGTTTTCTCCTCACTTATCTTCACTAGCCATGATTTTGACCAGTCCTCTAGCGCTAATAGGGCTTGCTGTATTCTGCTGTTAGCTGTACTAATATATTCTTCAGATGTCCATATGGCTAGGTCATCTGCAAAGGATGATGTGTGTACTCTGGCTGGAAAATTTTCCGTGATGTCGTTTATATATGCTAGGAATAATGTTGGTGAAAGAACTCCTCCTTGGGGGACACCTTGCTCCAACAGCATCATTTTGCTGGTTTGTCCTTGTACTTTTGTCCTGGCAGTTCTGTTCTCAAGGTAGTGGCTGATCCATTTGTACATTTTCCCGCAAACATGCATTTTTTGCAGTTTTACTTTCAGTCCTTCCTTCCATACTTTATCAAATGCTTTTTCTAAATCTATCCAGACTGCTAGTGTGTGCTTTTTCTCTTGGAAGGCATCCTCTATTTCCTGAGCTATATAGGTTATTTGATCTTCAGTAGATCTGTACTTTCTGAATCCTGCTTGGTGAGGTGTTAAGAGTTGGTTTTCTTCCAGATGCCATGTTAGCCTGCCATTGATAATGCGTTCCATTAATTTTCCTACACAGCTAAGAAGACTGATAGGTCGATAGCCATTTGGTTCTTCCAGGTCTTTTCCTTTCTTTGGGACTGGTATTAGTATAGCTTCCTTCCATGCCTGTGGGACTATTCCCCTCTTCCAGCTGTAATTTAGGACTGCTAGTAGTTTCTTTTTTGCCTTAGTGCCTAGTCCTATTAGCATTTCATTTGTGATTCCATCCTTTCCTGGTGATGTCTTCTTTTTTAGGGTATTCATTGCCTGTTCCATTTCTTCCATTGTTAGATTTGCCATCATATATTCTGCTGCTGTCTCTGTATATGTATGATGTATCTGTTTATCTTTGATTGCTTTCTTCTGTTCGGCTGTAATATCAATGTGGTTTGCACTGGCATAGTGTTCCATTAGTGCATTTGCAGCCTTTTTTCCTGTAAGCAAGGCATTTCCTTGTTTAATTGTTATTTGTTTGTTTCTAGGTCCTTCATTGTTCATGGCTTTCACTAGTTTCCATAGTTTGTTTCCATCCCTGTCAAAATTCAGGTTTTCTGTTTTTTTCCTCCAACAATCTCTTGTTGTTTGATTTACTGTTCTTTTATATTTTGCTGAGATGGCTTTGAGAGAGATGTTCGCTTCAGTGATTTGTTCTCTCTCTGCGGTCTTCCTAGCATCTTCAACTTTGTCCTCCAAAAATTGTAGTTCTTCAGTCCAGTATGGTTTGTAATTTTTCCTTGCTCCTCTTGGAATAGACTCAGTGGCCGCCTGTATTATTGCTCTGTTTAGACTTTCCACCATTTGCTTCATGTTGCCATATCGTGTATTTACGTTTTCACAATATTTGTCTGTTAGTATGGCAAATCTGTCCCAATCTGCTCGTTTGTAATTCCAACGGGGCAAAGGCTTTTGCTCCTGTGGAACATACTCCATATTTATTACAAGCTTGATTGGTCTGTGGTCACTACCTGCTAATTGGTCCAGCACATGGCGATCGATTTTGTGGAGGATGTCTCCTGTGCAGAAAGCTAAGTCTGGAGTAGAAGTGGTAATCCATCTTCTGGAGTAGAAGCTCGGTGTGTCATCCGCTTTGTTAAGTAGATGGAGATTTGAGTCTATTTCCCAGTCCTCCACTTCATCTCCTCTTTGTCAGTATCTGGGTATCCCCATCTTTCTGAACGGCTATTAAAGTCTCCGACAACAATGCAATTTGTGTCAGTTATTTCCATGTTTGAGAGTGTAAGATCCTTATCTGCCGGGCTATACAGATTGTAAATTCTTATTTTCACGTCCTTTATCATTATATCAACACCTATAATTTCCGTTTGGTTGTCAGAGATCATAGATACTTCGCTGCAAGGTATTGTATTTCGTGTAAGTATTACAACTCCTCCTTTGTGTCCTTCGCGGTCGAAACGTGTGGCCTGATATCCCTCGACTGAAAATGTGCGATTGGCGTTGAGGTGTGTCTCTTGAATGCATGCCACATCTATTCTATCTTTATGAAGACGCTGTGTTAGGGAGGCTTTCTTGTTATAAACTCCTTCTGCATTCCATTGTAGTATGTTGAGTGTCCGGGGTGTTTGGTCAATAGCTCTTAACCTACTCCTCTGTGCCTTGACTCCACAGCACAGGGGAAGGTGACCACCAGTAGTCATGGGTGGACCCCCTCGAGGCAGGGGGCCCGGCACTATCACCGCCTGATGGGACTTCACGGGATTAGCACCATAACGATTAATTTTCATCTGTGGCATCATGAAATGATAAAGTTACGTTGCACTTCTTTGTCAAGCCTGTGGCTCAGTACATCCGATTTCGACAAGCATTTGTTCGGGATGCTTTCCCTAGCCTTTGACTGTCCCGAGTCTACCTACAAGGCAGCAGGTTTGTGCGTCACTTCGTCTGGTCCCTCTCCCTTGACCTGTCCGACATGGGTGACCCTACCAGTAGCTGTGCTACCGTCGGCATAGCTCTTGGGGTCATTGGAACGCTCAAGCCCCTCTACCTCGTCAAGGTGGACGCACGGCAGAGGGGTGGTATGTTCTTATTATTGAGTATTGCAGCCTGGGATTCTGAGATAAATAGCAAAAACAAAAAACAAACAAAGAAAAATGTTTTTTCAACTGTTCATTTTCTCTTCATTGTTCTCAGTTTTTCATCTTTTCATTCTTCTCATCCCATTCTTATGCCTTAATGTAGTCACTGGGTAGCCTTCTCCATGATTATATGTTGTGTTTTGTGTGTGTATTTGTTTGCTGATGAAGGCTAGTCGCCGCAACATCCTGTATTTTTTCGTAATTCTGTTCTGTAAAACTGCATTACTTTGTGTTATTTTATATTGTTTACATTTCCAGTGCTGCAATTACGACCCACTCTGAGGAAGAATTACAATGTCTACTAACTGCATTCTCCACTGTTTGTTCTGAATTTGGTTTGGTTTAACAATTAGCAAAAGGAAGACACAGATTATGTCACAAGATGCACATGGGTTACCATCAATCTTCATTGATTGCCAAACTGAAGATAGTGAGCATTTTACATATCTAGGATCAGAGGTAAATAGCAAATTATCCCTAAATCAGGAAATCAACATCAGGATTGGTAAGGCAGCAACAACAATGGACAGCTTAACAAAAAGAGTCTGGAAGAGCAGGAAGCTTACTGCCAAAACAAAACTCCTTGTATATCAAGCCTGTGTCCTTAGCAGCACTCTTCTTTATGGCAGTGAAGCCTGATCAACTTACTCACACCAAGAGAAAAGTTTAAACAGCTTTCATATGCAGTGTCTGCAAAGAATACTTAGTATTAAGTAGCAAGACACAATCATAAATACTGAAGTATTTGAAAGATCAGGTTGTGTGACGGTTTATTCCATGCTCAGTCTTCGTAGACTTAGATGGATAGGACACATTAGGAGCATGATGGTAAAATAACAAAGGACATCTTATTTTGGTGAACTGCATTTGGGTAAGAGATCTTGGGGTCGGCCTCTACTACAATACAAAGATGTGTGTAAGCGGGACATGACTGATACAGGCATTGATAATGCACATTGGGAGCAAGTCACCGCCGAACATGTTTATGGAGGGCAAGTATAAGAAATTGAATAAAGATAAAGGAGAAAATTATTGCAAATAAGCCACACACTGAGCATGTGAGATGTAAGATGGTGCATGATGGTGGAAATTACCATGCATTCACATGCATCCACTGTGGACGAACACTTAAGCATGAATTGGTCTGATCAGTCACATTCGCTTCCGCCATGGGTTGTAGTTATTATGCCTTTTTGAAGCACAATGTAAAAAACTATCGTCTGTCAAGACAGCAAGGTGCCAATGTTAATGTTATGTTACATTTCCACAGCTTTACAGCAGTTCCACTAATTTTATTAATGTTCTTATTATTGTACACTTATTTCATGTTGCAAGTAAAGGAATACAGTAAATAAGTAAAGGATCCCTTTCTACAGCATGGGGAAATACTAGGTATATGGTGCTGGCCACATATTGTTAGACCAGTCGGCACTTTATCGATGTGTTTGTCCATCAAGCATGATGATGACCACTCATTTCATCCAGTGGGCTTGAAAGTTTTGAGCTGTGAATTCTAGGATGACCGCAAGTTCTTATGATAATAAACTAGTTATTTGTAGTAATGTAAAAAGTTCTTATAATAATAAACTAGCTATTTGTAGTAGCATGAAGTGCTATATAGAGCCGATACTTTTATGTGTATATAGTAAGATCTGGACAATAAGCAGACAAAGTGAGAAAAATATGATGGCAACAGACGTGTGGTATCTGAGGAATATGCAAAGATAGCCATGGAGAGACAGAAAATTGAAGATGATAATGGGGAAATAATTCTGACCTCTATGACACACATAAGGGAGACAATGATCAGCATGTGTACACTTCCATCTCCTCACGAGACACACCTCATTCATCAAGCAAGGGTTCGGGTTGCAAGGATGCTTCACATCTGCTACTTTGCTGGCATGAGGACTTTCATCTGAAGTTGGAGAAATAGGACAGAAAATTTACATAAAGCAATAAAAGAGCAACAATTAATAAAAAAAACTGAAACAAAACTTGGTGAACACATTGCAAAAATGCTTTTAATAAATAAACTACATTTTTATAAATAAGATTTAACCACACATAAATGTTGTCCAACCTCCTGAGATCATTGTCGAGCACTTTTGGCTAAGATCAAAGTGTAGATTAATCTGCATATGGTCTGGCTAAGATTCAGAGGCAGTCATCCAAACTGCAAACTCGGCCCCTAAATCACTGACTACTAACACTGGCAGATTGGTGGATCACAATAGGTCAGAATGCACAAAGTGGGACTAAAAGGCTCTTAAAAATCATTCTTTCTCTCTTCCGCTGCCACAGACAAAATGATGTTTTACAGCAGCGTGGTACTCTCAGCCTCGTAAATATTGACCTGGATCTCGATCATGTCCAATCTGCAAAATTCCCATGGTCTAATCAGGAAATATGGCCTTGACATCTGCAGACGTTGCTTTAGGCAATACTCTGATGACACTGGATTCAAAAAGCTTGACTGAACCTTCAGAGGTCTTAGTCTTGATTGTCTTGACTAAAAGTACACACTTTGTTCGCTAATTCAAAAAATGTATGTTTGATTGAAAAAAAATTAAAAAATTAAAAGAAAATGTAGTACTGGGTCGCTTCTTGATGTTGTGGCTTAGATCAAAGGGTAATCACCTGCACTGCTGTGAGTGTCTTCTGTGCCAGTCATCCAGCAATTTCTCCCTTTATCCTCTATCTCTAATACTCTCTGTATCTCTGGTTTCTTAATATATAATATCCCCCCCCCCCCCCCCCCCTGCATATCCTATTTAAGGACATTGCTGTCAACACCAGCATTTTACCGCAGTTGTTGATGTCTTGGCAAGATTATGCTCAGTAGTTTGCCATTGCTTTGTGAGCGACCAGCTCACTTACCCCCGTAAGTAACCAACACATCATGATCCACTACCGTATCTCGCACAGTTGTGTTCCCCTACTTGGATATACAGGGTTACGGAGAAAGTCGTTAACACCTTTGCCAGGGGGACCGGCATATATAATATTAATAAGATAACAGAAAAGAATCCAGAGAAAAAACTTAACATTAATAAGATAAAAGCTTACACAAATAAGAATCCAGAGAAACACAGGAGCCTGCTTCATTTTTGGAGGGAAGAGCATTACAAAGGACCGGCACAGTTTTGTCTCCTGACAAACTGGAAGCGTCCACACATTTGGTTAAAATGAACAGGCAGTCTTCTCTGGGGACATCAAAACCAAAGACATCAAATTAAATATGTCTGTAAAAGAGGCCATTAAAGATACAAAAAATATGCACAGACAAATCAGTGAGCTTACAGGAAGAAAAATAAGAATAAATACAGGGTGTTTGAAATCAAAAACAGGAAAGATAATATTAGAGGAAGATGCTATAATGAAGAGGTGGAATGAGTATATAAGAGAATTATATGAAGGAGAAAGGGAAGAATTAACAGAAGATAGTAACTTAGAAGGTCCACCTATTCTGAAAGAAGAAGTCGCTGACGCTATGAAACGTATGAAGAAAGGAAAAACAGATGGGCCAGATGAAATCACAATAGAAGAATTAGAAGTATTGGGAGAATTTGGAGTAGATATATTAACCAAAATGTTGAATGATATTTACAGCAGTGGATATTTACCCAGTGATAAGCTGAAATCTGTATTTATAGCTATACCAAAAAGACCAGGAGCAATTGATTGTGAAGATTTTCGTACAATTAACCTTATAAACCATAAACTAAGCTTCTACTCAGAATCATAATGAGAAGAACCAAAAAGAAAATAAAAATGGAAATTAGTGAAGAACAGTATGGATTTGTGGAAGGAAAGGGCACAAACAATGCAATTTATACATTACGGACACTAATAGAAAGGTCAATAGAGAAACAGAGAGACATTTATTTGTGCTTCATAGATTATACTAAGGCATTTGATAAAGTAAAACATGATGAACTGATTAAAATGTTGGAAGATATCAACACTGATGGAAAAGATTTAAGAATAATAAAGAATATTTACTGGAACCAAGTAGCAGCAATTAAAATGGGAAATAAAGAGGGTAGTTACGAACAGATAAAGCTAGGAGTACGACAAGGGTGTGTCTTGTCACCAGATCTTTTCTCCCTGTATAGCAAAGTAATAATGAGACAGATCAAAGAGATGCCAGGAATACTAGTTGGAGGTTATAATATAAATAATATACGCTATGCAGATGACACAGTATTGGTGGCGGATAATTCAACAGACCTACAACAATTATTAGACGTTGCAGTAACAGAGAGTGCAAGGAAAGGACTCTCCTTGAATATCAAGAAAACAGTAACAATGGTAATATCAAAGAAAATGGTGATACCAAAATGTGACATAGAAATAGAAGGGAAAATCCTTAACCAAGTTGATAATTTTAGATACCTAGGGGCATTTATAACATCAGATGGAAGATGTACAACAAAGATTAGGAGCAGAATAGGGCAGGCAAAAGCCGCATTTCAGAAAATGAAGAGTATCTTATGCAATAAGTCACTATCACTGAATGTAAGAAAGAGAGTACTGAAATGCTATGTAGAACCAGTTTTGCTGTATGGCAGTGAATCTTGGAATGTAAATGAACAAATTAAGAAGAAATTAGAAGCAACAGAGATGTGGTTCCTGAGACGAATGTTGCGAATTCCTTGGACTGCCAGAGTAACTAACGACGACTGCCTGAAACAGGCTAACGAAACTAGAACATTATATACAACAATAAGACAGAGACAAACAGCTTTCCTCGGTCATGTGATGAGAAGAGAGGCATTGGAGAACATTGTAACAACTGGAAAGATCGAGGGGAAGAGAGGCAGAGGTAGACCAAGAGAAGTGATGCTGGATGGATTGAGACGGTGGCATGGAGGAATATCAGCAGCAGAGTTGATCCTAGAAAACCAAAGACCGAGATCTATGGAGAGCCATGAACGCCTACGCCAGCCGGCACGGCACTTGATGATGATGATGTAAAAGAGGCGAAGTGTCATTCAGTGTCAGTAAACATATTGTAGACACTTTGTGAACACAATGTTAGAAGTTAACTCTTTTCTGTCACCAACAGACCGCCTTGCATTGGTATTCATACAATAGTATAAGTGCTGGTCGTTCAAAAAGTAATAGCAAACTACTGAACGTAAACTTGCCAAGAAATCACAAGCAGCCAAAAACATGGCCAGTCGCTGTCCATGTGTACTAGGCAACACATGATGTGTTATATCATTCCTGTTTGATCTGAGCACATCCCACGGCCTTGTCCCCCCCCCCCCCCTTTTCCCAACACCCCCCCCCCCCCCCCCCCACCAAAAAAAAATAAATAAATCTACTTTAACATAGAAAACAGTAACAAAAATTGCAAATTTCATAATTTTATGTAAGAAATCATGAATTTAATTTTTCATGCCTGATCTTATATTCTCAAGCCTGCTGTAGGTGCCCTTCCAGCAACAGCAGGTGTGGACTTGGTAACTTGAAAGTTTGATAGCATGAAGGTTGACTTCATTGCACCGTGTTTTATCCTATACGGCATGGTCTATTTCCACACAGTGGCCTGCAGAGAATATCGCATGGAACATGAACACTGTAGCTCCATCAATGACCTCCAGGAGTTTCCAAAATAATAGCATCCGTGAACGGAATAACAAAGTTCAACAATGAATCCATGACTTTCCAAGTGTGAGGCACATACCTTGGCCAGTTTGTTACAGTCCGGTCAGAGTCCAATGTCTTAAACAGGCTGGTCAAAGTCCAATAACTTCAACAGGCTGGTCAAAGTCCAATGACTACAACAGGCTGGTCAAGTCCAATAACTTCAGCAGGCTGGTCAAAGTCCAATGACTTCAACAGGCTGGTCAAAGTCCAATAACTTCAACAGGCTGGTCAAAGTCCAATAACTTCAACAGGCTGGTCAAAGTCCAATAACTTCAGCAGGCTGGTCAAAGTCCAATAACTTCAGCAGGCTGGTCAAAGTCCAATGACTTCAACAGGGCTGGTCAAAGTCCAATAACTTCAGCAGGCTGGTCAAAGTCCAATGACTTCAACAGGCTGGTCAAAGTCCAATAACTTCAGCAGGCTGGTCAAAGTCCAATAACTTCAGCAGGCTGGTCAAAGTCCAATGACTTCAACAGGCTGGTCAAAGTCCAATAACTTCAGCAGGCTGGTCAAAGTCCAATAACTTCAGCAGGCTGGTCAAAGTCCAATAACTTCAACAGGCTGGTCAAAGTCCAATAACTTCAACAGGCTTAGTCAAAGTCCAATAACTTCAACGGGCTGGTCAAAGTCCAATAACTTCAACCGGTGTGTCAAACTTTAACAGGCTGGTCACAGTTGAAGGACTTTGGTATCTATACGTATTTCAGTAATGTCCAGGTACAAAGCAGATAACTGGTACATAGTTATATCTCATCCCTCCTTCACTTCTCTCTCTTCTCTCCCTCTCTTCTCTGAAACTTAATAGACGTATTTTACGTTGGCACCTATTTAACCATCTTCCTCAAATGTGTGTCTCATACACAGCATATAAACTAACTGGCTCTTTGAGATTAATAGACATTTTCAAAGAAATGATTTCCTGTTGTAAATGTGAATAATAAAGACACAACAATAGGTTACACAGTTTATTGACTGGCATATTTCGCTGCAACTCATCGTATGCATACTCTACTGTTATAGAGACAAGTTCCTGATTAATTTGTTGGTGTTTGTTTGCTTTGAACCCAAGCGTGGTCCATACACATGCTACTACCTCTACCTCTAATAGTTGCCTCTACTGGGGAGTGCACTAGTCTGATGTTTGCGTGTGGATTAGCTTTCCCCTATTACCAGTGTCCCTTGCCCTCAGATGAACCAGCTCTTTCGAGGTAATTGTAATTTATGTCCCCAAATCAAGGACAACAAGTCAACATTTTAGTCCAAATGACCGGTGTAGAGGATGAACCCGCAACCTCGGCATCAACAAATCGGAAGTTTAAAAGCGAGTGCTCTTATCCAGAGAATGGAGGCTATCACAGGGGTATCCAAATTTTATTAGTATGCTCTGACCAAAGTTAAACTTCTTCTTCGTTCATCCAGAGTTTTTTTTTCCGGATGTGATTGCGTTGTGCCTGTTTACAGCAAAGCTGCGTTCTTGCGTCGTTAGGCAGACACATCCGACTTCTGCGGGCATTTGTTGACCGGGTTAACCATCCCGGGGGACCAAAGTTAAACAATAACAAGACACATGATGTGATGTTTGGGACACAAGGGGAAGATTCAATCACAAATGACCCAAGACTTGGAACCAAAGAGTTAAGAAAAGCTTATGAATATGAAAGGCTTACGAACACAACAACCTGTAAGGGATATGCAACAATAAAAAAAAAAAAAAAAAGAAAGCAGAGGCTGGTGGACAAACAGAGTTAACTGTCATGGAATGATTAATCATCTTAGGCGACTTCCTGTATCAGCCATGGGCATTTATACGGTAGTTTTCTTTGGCAACACCTTTAATTTGACACACATTACAACATGTCTACTACCATATTAACTTTTAAGTCATAGCTGTGAAAACCCCTACTTCACGTTTTCCACCATCAATTTTTGTGAGGTCCAGATCTACATTTTGTCTGGCATCTGAACCTGTTAAAATCTAATTCAACAAGGAAGCTGCACCTACTTGCACAAGGTCATGAGGCTTCTGCTGGGTGCCGCAAGGCTTGATTTCCAAGGCACAGGCAATGGCCTTCCACATGGCAGGTTTACACTGGCTGATGTCTGAAGGTCAACAGAAACATGCATGTTTAGGTCACTTGCCATTGTCCAGCTATTGATGCAGACTTTGGGATTATTACAGTAATTGACATGCAATTATAAGAAATTCTTCCTCTTCTACATTACCCGTTATGATAGTTTTGCTTTCTTGTTTGATGATAAAGACTTACGGTGGTTGTGTATTGTTCCGTATATTGATCTTCCAAATCATATTTCCTATTTTTATTGTCACTCTAGCAGATCTCCTCCAAAGTTTCCTTTATGAAGAAACAATATTGAATTACAGTTCTGGAAATGAAATTAGCCTAGGCTATTTTCTCTATCGGACTTTCTCATTCCAGATAATTGACCATGTTTTCTGTATTTAATGCAAGAAAGAACATAATGTTCAGGTAAATGTGTTTTTAAATATATCTTTTGTGTACAGAAATTATGTCAGGAAAAAAATACTGTCAGGTAAAATTGTTGTTTATATTTCTTTTGCATGCAGAAATTACGTCAGCATTGTCTTGATATTCTTGTTCTGAAGACGTAATAGGTATACTTTAGAAGATTTTGGTCAGATGATAAAGACAAACTTTTTTTTCCCTCCTCCTCCCCCTCCTTCTTCTTCTTCTGTGTTCATCAGTAGAGTTTTTTCCGGCGTGATTGCATTGAGCCTATTTACAGCAGAGCTGTGTTCTTGCACCATTAGCCGGACACATCTGACTTCTGCGGGCATTTGTTGACTGGGTTAACCTTCCCAGGTGTTCTAAATTCATGTGTGGATTTTTTTATGGATGTATAGAGAGATGGACTGATGAATGAATAGACAGGCATGTGGATGGATGGAGAGATAGGCCGGCAGAATGAATAACAGGCACACAAACAGGCAGACAGATAATGAAGAATGTGTGTGCTTTTCATCTTTCTTTAAAGCTATGAAACTCCTGACTCTATACAATAACTCCTGACTTTATACAATAACTTCTGACGTCATACAATAACTCCTGACTCCATACAGTAACTTCTGCTGACATCATACAATAACTCTGACTCCATACAACAACCCCCAACCCCATACAACAACCCCCAACCCCACACAACAACTCCCAACTCCATACAAAAACTCCTGACCTTTAACAGGAATGGTCATCTGAGGCAGGTGTATGACCCCATTCTTCCAGGAGTTGAAAACTGTCTGAGCAGCTTGGTCGGCTTCAACAGTACAGCTACGAAAGAGCTCCGTGGGGCGGTTGTTGAAGTTGGTGCAGAATGATAAACCTGAACAGCCGAGCTTGCATGCTTGGTCAACTGGGACAGAGAGAACAAAATGATGATAACAATGGTAAGGTATGCACAAAATCAACGTGTCTCAAGATTGAGTGTTTAATTTGCTATGTAAATACAACAAGTCTGGAAAAGATAACCGTAGGGAAGTGTATCAGGGAGGCGACAAAGAGGATGACCAAAACGCAGATGGATTCAAGATGTGAAATGGGACAGAAGAAAGAAAATGATAATACAAGTGCCTAGGTGTGCACAAAATCAATGTGTCTCAAGTTGGGTGCTTACTCCAGTGTGAATATGTGTGTCATGTATTTCAGTTTAAAGGATTTATCTTATTGCTTTAACTTATATTGCGTGAATTCTGCTTGTACACCCTGTGAGAGAATATATGGCAATAAATCATGCAATCTCTTTATTTGTGTCTTTATATTATAGTTCATTATGTAAGCACAAAAAGTGTTGAAAGTCTAGAAAAGATCATTATGGGGGGCAGTGTACGATGGAGGCGATGACGAGGAAGACCACAACATAGATGGATTCAAGACGTGATATATTATTTATACATGAAAGCAAGAGGCAGAACTTGTGGCTTATGACAGAGTAATGTTGAAAGGATATCATGTGGGCAACGCCCTGTACACGACAGACTATTAATTGAATTTACAGAAAGAAACCACATTTCTTCTTCAGTCTTTTAGCTTTCAATGGATAATAGGTCCTCAGTTGATCATTGTTGGCTAGTAGATTTTGGAGGGAGCTGGATCACCTATAGACAAGTATGGAGTGCAGTGATGACCATCAGTATTGAATTGAACAAAACTACACCCTCAACTCTGGAGGTAAGCGTGGCCAAATGGACAAGAGCACCTGTTCTTAAACTTCTGGTGAGCTGAAACAGAAGCAGCTGGCTCAACCCCTAAACAGGTGAATTGGACTAAAATGTTGAATTATCTTCCTTGACTTCAGGACATAAATTATAATTACCTCTGAAGTCAGAGTAGGTTCGCCTGATGGTGAGGGACACTGGCAATATAGAAAACTAATCCACACGTAAAACTCAATGCACTAGAAGCAGCAGCATGTGTATGGACTACGCTTGAGTTCAAACCGAGCGAGCACAACATCCTCGACTATCTAGTCCCTAAATCTCCTATCTGTTTGTTATTTCTTCTACTTCCTGCCAGATCTTTCTTACATTACTCATTTGGGTCCGTTTTTTTCCTCCACGTGTATTCCTTGGTCTCTATATCTGTTTGAAATAGTTTCCAGATGTGAACTGTCTAGTTATATTAACTCATTTGATAAACCTGTGCTTAACCACCCACACGGATAGTTTCCTCACCTCCCGATTAAAAAAAAAAAGAGTATAATTCTCTGTATGAGCTCCACATTGGTGATTCATGTCAGTCATTCTTTTCTGCCATGTCATAGCGGCTTGTGCCTAACAAGGCGGAGGTCGTGGTTAAATTCCTCGCAGTGACAGGATATTCTTTTAATATCAGTACAGCTGTGAAATTGACCTAGCCTTTGAAAATGTACACTGGGTAATTTTAAGAAATGTCTGATTATGCCATGGTCTTGACTTCTCCATGGGTACCTGTTACAACTGATTAAGCGACATGGGATGATTAATAGTCTCAAGCGACTTCCCGTATCTGCCATGAACTTATATACAATAGTTTTCTTATGCAACCCCCTTTAATTTGATATATAATACAACATGTCTGCTACCATATTTACAACTTTTAAGTCATAACTGTGACACACCCATACTTCCCATAACTGTGACACACCTCTACTTCCCATAACTGTGACACACCTTTACTTCCCATTTTCCGCCATGCATTTTTGTTTGGTACCAATTTACTTTTTGTTTGACACTGAATCTATTAACGTATGTTTATAATTTTTGGACGGAAAGCAAAATTATTATTTAATTATTCTTCATACTAAATGTCGGCAAATAATCAGCACTCAGCTTTTTCTGAACGCTAACACAAAATCACCTGCGATAGAAAAAGCGGGGTTAAACTGAGAGAAGTTATATAGGATGGACTGGGCGGTGGCATAATTGATGTTGCCAATAGAATTTATCCACAACAGCAACGACCGAGATGCGTGGAGATGCATGAATGGCTACGTCAGTTGGTAGGGCATATCATGATAATGAAAACAAAATCCGGCAACAAATGTTACCCAAATTCAATATAAACACAATATTGACTGAGAATGATAGTTTATATTTATGGTTGCAAATGGTGCCATTACTACACAACCCGTGGCCAAAATAATACTGCTTGTATGTGCCATCTGAAGTGGCTTGTGGTATTTTTGACCTGATGTGAGTGGTACATGATGTGACTTGCAGTATACTAGGAGGCTTCATTTTCTTCTCCAGAGAGAAAATTTTTTATATGGTTTGTCTAGGGAATTCAACTGTACGTTTATATTTCATTGTTTCTCCCCCGATGTGTCTCCACCTTGCCGTGGTGGGGGAGCTTGCGTGTCCCATCGACCCCATGTGCTTGCCGATGGATGAAAACTATATATCGGACAGCTCTTGGGATAGGGACCAGACTAAGAGAGACACAACCTGCTGCTCTGCAGGTAGACTGAGGATAACAGTCAAAAGATTAAATCAGGTACACGAAGGCAGAAGACCTTGGTCCAGACAAAACTATAAGGCTCTCTGTCAAGGGCTGTGGCTGAAGCCACAAACCCACGGATCTGAGAGCCGGGCCGATGCACACCTACCGATAAATAGAGGTACTGAGCACGCTACATGCCCAGTTCTGATACTTGTTTGAAGGTTCTCAGCTGGGGGATATGAGAGATTCCCGGATGAGAGGGCCTGGCCGTTTCTCGCTCACTGCTGCACGGAGGTAAGGTGCTGAGCCGGCAGCACATGTAGCCTACTAGTGAGCGAGAATAAAAATGCAGAAAGTGTCCCAGTCGAATGAAATGGTTACAAAAACTGTCTGTATCTAACACATAGAGTGTAGACAAAAGTGAAAAAACGTCTCAATAACACAAAATGGAACGCACGGCTAGCAAATCCATTGCGTGGTCCTGAAGTCAAAAGCACAAGCTTACAGAGCGGATGTCGCCCGCAGTCTGACCGTTCCTGGTGTGTGCTTGAGCGACCAGTAAGTAACAAGCGAGATGCCCAACACATGGAAGTGAGGAACTAAAGCAGCCATGAGCAGGACGTCGCAACTCCTTGGGTGAGCCCAGTCTCAGAGCAATATGTGCCGGCTCTGCAATTATGGAAGCCTCCTTGGATAGCCTTGGTTAGGCCCATGGTCTGCCCCTGCCTTCCCTTGAGGGTTAACCGTGATGTCGATGATCGTTCTATCTTTACCAGCTGAGATGTGGGCGACATCACAACAAAAAGTCTAACGTGCCTCGAAACCCGAGGAAGCTAACCTCATTAAAAAATGCCTGCTGAAGTCGGAAGTGCCGTCCTACGGGTGGCAAACTACAAATTTGCACTACGCATTTAGATCCGAGTGAAATGTCTCGTCCGAATGTCTCTCATGCTAGGAACAGCTCTGACTACCTAGTTTCCGAATGCCGCTCTTGTTCGGAACAGCTCTGACTAGGTAGTTTTCCGAATGTCTGTCGTGCCTGGAACAGCTCTGACGGGGGCAACGACAAGCACATGTCCGAAAACTCGCTGAGTGGATACCGTTTGCAGACCTGTCTGGTTTTGTGCGGAAACGGCCCGGGGCGAATGAAATGCCCAATATATTGAAGTGAATATATTAAAGCAGCCATGAGCAGGACATGACGAATCCCTTGGTGAGCCCAGTACCAGGGCGCTATGTGTCGGCCCTGCAACTATGGAAGCAACCTTGGATGGCGGAAAATGCTATGGACTGTCCCTTCCTTCTCTTGAGGGATGACCGAAGTCCTTGACTGTTCCAACTTGACCAGCTGAGATGTGGACGGTACCACAAAAGTGAGAGTCTCCCAGGAATGCTAGCCTGGTCAAAAATGCACGCATAAGCCGGATGTGTTGACCTAAGGGTTTTCAACCCAAGGGTGCTTAACACACACCGCAATGACATCTGAAAAAAACACTCTGGATAAACGAAAAGAAGATATTTCATTGTTTTATGAATTCACCAGTTGTTACATTACATTCACATTTGTCTCTTCTAATAGCATGGTCAAATCACATTAGCCAGTTCTTTTCTCAATCTTGTAGCACACTCAGTAACCATAGTTTTTATTTAAAATGTAGTTGGTTTCTGAAGCATGAAATCTGGCCAACTTACCATCAGTCAAACAATTATGCAAATTTGATTCCACAGTAGATACTGGCTGCATGTAAGAACAGGTGCTCTCAAACTCTGCATGGTAGGACCAGCCACCTTTGTATGTCTGAAATAACACCCAAAGAAAAGTGTACTAAACATGGGTGTCAAGTTTTTTTTTTCCAGGATGGATTTACATGACTATATTTGGTAAAGTGAAATGTTGTTGTTGCTGTTGTTGTTGTGTTGTTGTTGTTGACATTCGATCGCTTTTTTTAAACTCAAGGGTAGTCCATGCACGTGCTACTATTTCGAGTGCACTGGACTGATTTATGCGTGTGGGTTATCTTTCCTCATTACCAGTGCCCCTCGCCACCAGGCGGACTCGCTCCAACTTCAGAGGTACTTGCAATTTACGTCCCCAAGTCAAGGATAAGAAGTCAACATTCTAGTCCCAACTGATTCGTGTAGGTACAACTCAACCTTGTGACATCTGTTCTGGCTGGTACAACTCAACCTTGTGACATCTGTTTTGGCTTGTGTACAACTCAGGCTTGTGTACAACTCAACCTTGTGACATCTGTTCTGGCTTGTGTGCAACTCAACCTTGTGACATCTGTTCTGGCTTGTGTACAACTCAGACTTGTGTACAACCCAACCTTGTGACATCTGGTCTGGCTTGTGTACAACTCAGGCTTGTGTACAACTCAACCTTGTGACATCTGTTCTGGCTTGTGTACAACTCAGGCTTGTGACATCTCTTCTGGCTTGTGTACAACTCAGGCTTGTGTACAACTCAACCTTGTGACATCTGTTCTGGCTTGTGTACAACTCAGGATTGTGTACAACTCAACATTGTGACATCTGTTCTGGCTTGTGTACAACTCAGGCTTGTGTACAACTCAACCTTGTGACATCTGTTCTGGCTAGTGTACAACTCAGGCTTGTGTACAACTCAACCTTGTGACATCTGTTCTGGCTTGTGTACAACTCAGGCTTGTGTACAACTCAGGCTTGTGTACAACTCAACCTTGTGACATCTGTTCTGGCTTGTGTACAACTCAGGCTTGTGTACAACTCAACCTTGTGACATCTGTTCTGGCATGTGTACAAATCAACCTTGTGATATCTGTTCTGGCACGTGTACAAATCAACCTTGTGACATCTGTTCTGGCTGGTACAACTCAACCTTGTGACATTTGTTCTGGCTGGTATAACTCAACCTTTTGACATCTGTTCTGATCTGAGACCTTTAGCCTTGTGTGGTTACATTTCTTTCTGATCTGAGACCTTTAGCCTTGTGTGGTTACATTTCTCCCTGATCTGAGGCCTTTAACCTTGTGTGGTTACATTTCTTCCTGATCTGAGACCTTTAGCCTTGTGTGGTTACATTTCTCCCTGATCTGAGGCCTTTAACCTTGTGTGGTTACATTTCTTCCTGATCTGAGACCTTTAGCTTTGTGTGGTTACATTTTTCCCTGATCTGAGACCTTTAGCCTTGTGTGGTTACATTTCTCCCTGATCTGAGGCCTTTAACCTTGTGTGGTTACATTTCTTCCTGATCTGAGACCTTTAGCCTTGTGTGGTTACATTTCTCCCTGATCTGAGGCCTTTAACCTTGTGTGGTTACATTTCTTCCTGATCTGAGACCTTTAGCTTTGTGTGGTTAAATTTTTCCCTGATCTGAGACCTTTAGCCTTGTGTGGTTACATTTCTCCCTGATCTGAGACCTTTAGCCTTGTGTGGTTACATTTATCCCTGATCTGAGTCCTTTAACCTTGTCTGGTTACATTTTCCCCTGATCTGAGACCTTTAACCTTGTGTGCTTACATTTCTCCCTGACCTGAGATCTTTAACCTTGTCTGGTTACATTTCTCACTGATCTGAGACCTTTAACCTTGTGTGCTTACATTTCTCCCTGACCTGAGATCTTTAACCTTGTGTGGTTACATTTTTCCCTGATCTGAGAACTTTAGCCTTGTGCGGTTACATTTATCCCTGATCTGAGACCTTTAGCCTTGTCTGGTTACATTTTTCCCTGATCTGAGACCTTTAGCCTTGTGCGGTTACATTTCTCCCTGATCTGAGATCTTTAACCTTGTGTGGTTACATTTCTCCCTGATCTGAGACCTTTAACCTTGTCTGGTTACATTTCTCCCTGATCTGAGACCTTTAACCTTGTGTGCTTACATTTCTCCCTGACCTGAGATCTTTAACCTTGTGTGCTTACATTTCTCCCTGATCTGAGACCTTTAACCTTGTGTGCTTACATTTCTCCCTGACCTGAGATCTTTAACCTTGTGTGCTTACATTTCTCCCTGACCTGAGATCTTTAACCTTGTGTGGTTACATTTCTCCCTGACCTGAGATCTTTAACCTTGTGTGGTTACATTTCTCCCTGACCTGAGATCTTTAACCTTGTGTGCTTACATTTCTCCCTGACCTGAGATCTTTAACTTTGTGTGCTTACATTTCTCATTGGCTGGAGACTTTTAACCTTGTATGGTTATATTCCACCTTTACTGGAGACATTTAACCTTGTGTGGTTACATTTCACTGTGACTGGAGACCTTTAACCTTGTGAGGATACCTTTAACCTCAAAATGACACTTTTTAACATTACAGAATAGAAACTAAAATTAAATGAAACAACTGCAGATGAAAGAAAAAGTGTACTGACCTGAGTACAGAGTTCTCTACACCTGCTAGAGGATGCCTTCCCACAGCACTGCAGCTTCGCATTGTCGATACGTGACATGGGCGTACTCTCATTCTTTTTTGTGTTGGGGTTGTTGAGAAAACATTGCCATAGAGGGTCCTTCGGAAACAAATGTAATGTTAGTGACATGTCACATGAAACAACATGTCACACTGAAATACTCATTGTCATTATGTGCCATGTCCACAAGTGTGGGCAGTCATATTTTGCTGTCTCACACGATCACCAGAGTTGTGGATCAGCTCCGTGTTCTTGTCTCGACCATACCATGTGGCCAAGCCATCCAGGCATTTACTTCTCTGCTTCCTTCTTGTTTTTGTCCCCTCAATTTCGCCATTTGTCACCAAGTTTCCTAATTTATTTCTTCTTATTATGTATCCAAATAAATTTGACTGTCTACTTTGCACATACTAAATCAAATTAATTATCATATGAATACCATGTGGCATGAAACACCACATAAATGCCAGGAGGGATGGTGGAAAAGTGTCCCACGTTAGTATGAAGGAGTCAAGATATGTACCTGGACTTCGGTGATAATATTAATCCTTCTCTATGTATTAACCGCTCAAGGTGATGCACTTCTCTCATCTCTTCACCAGTCGGATGCCCTGTTTGTAGAACAATGCCATCTGTTCCTCATCAACAAGATGCCCTGATTGTAGAACTCTCTCGTCTTCGAATAGAACCACAAATCCAGTTCAGTTACAAATCATGGTTGAAAAGTACATGAAGTCCATGAAGCGGATTCCTCATGTTTGTAAACAGGAAGAAGTAACTAGTCGAGTCCGGCGAGTATAGTGGAGAAACCATTATGTCAGAGCTGCACTGCTGGGCAAGGTCGATGATGCCAGATGCCACAAGCTGGACCAGGCGGTGCCTTGACTTGAAGCAGACTAGCGTCTGTGGATAGCACCCATCATGTTTTGTGTTTGATTGCTTCTCATAACTTCTAGAGAATGTTTTGGTAGTACGTGGAATTGATATAGTATAGCCAAGGTTGTTACCAAATTTGATTCAACGTGGAGTTGATAGTATAGCCAAGGTTTGTTTTTGTTTTACCACAGTTGATTGGACGTGGAGTTGATAGTATAGCAACAGTTTTGACCAAAGTTGATTGAACGTGGAGTTGATAGTACGGCCAAGAGTAAAATAGTCAGTGAGTATTACCCTTTGGCACTCCCACAAGATAACAAGCATAACCATTCCTGCAAAGGATACTATCTTTGCCTTCTTTATTGCTGATGAAGAAGAATGTTTTCATTGTTTGTTTTGGTGCTTAGTCTCGGGGTCACAGAAATACACCCAACACAGTAATCAATAAACGAACAAAATCATCTTCATCAGCATTGCAAATGCCCAACATTTGTGTGGCATAGACTCCATGCTTCTTTGAGAATGACGTCTATCCATGATGCCACTTCATACACACCTGCACCTATTTCCCGACAATTTCTCATGCACCACACACTCCCTGCCCACATATATGCAAAAAACGGGGTGGGGATGGTGGAAATGTCAATGATTAGTGTGTCTTTATAATGGTACACAGCACATTCACATGTTTTAGTGATTTCCTAGTAATCTCACACTCGTTCAGCCACCCCTACTAAGTGATAACATGTTAACACTAGACTTACTGTGGTATACAATAGAGAAAATGTTGACACTAGACTTACTGTGGGCTAAAATAGAGAAAATGTTAACGTGAGACTTACTGTGGGCTAAAATAGAGAAAATGTTAACATGAGACTTACTGTGGGCTAAAATAGAAAAAAATTTTAACATGAGACTTACTGTGGGCTAAAATAGAAAAAATGTTAACATGAGACTTACTGTGGGCTAAAATAGAAAAAATGTTAACATGAGACTTACTGTGGGCTAAAATAGAGAAAATGTTAACATGAGACT
The DNA here is from genome assembly GCA_014155875.1 of Cepaea nemoralis. Classification (NCBI taxonomy): domain Eukaryota; kingdom Metazoa; phylum Mollusca; class Gastropoda; order Stylommatophora; family Helicidae; genus Cepaea; species Cepaea nemoralis. The sequence goes on from JACEFZ010022354.1 coordinate 111,284, forward strand.
TACTGTGGGCTAAAATAGAGAAAATGTTAACATGAGACTTACCGTAGGCTGTGGCTGAGAACATGCACTGATCAGTTCATCAACCCGGTCATCCTCTGACATGACCGTCTGTAGAACATTCCGGCAAGTAGCGCGGCAGTGAGGATTCTGGGCCTTCTCACAACACGGCAGTGCTAGGATGAGATACACAATACAAGGTTAGGTCTGAGCTTTCTCACAACATGGCAGTGCTAGGATGAGATACACAATACAAGGTTAGGTCTGAGCTTTCTCACAACATGGCAGTGCTAGGATTAATTAGAGGATATTCAGTTAAGTTTGGGTCTTCTCACTACGTGGCCGCGCTAGGATTAATTAGGGGACATACAGTTAAGCTTGGGTCTTCTCACAACATGGGAATGCAAGGATTAGATACACAATTACAAGGTTAGATCTGGGCCTTCTCACAACATGACAGTGCTAGGATTAGATAGAAGATAAAGTATATGCAGTTGAGTTTGGGCCTCCTCACAAAATGGGAATGCAAGGATTAGATACACAATGCGAAGGTTAGGTCTGAGCTTTCTCACAACATGGGAAGGGTAGGATTAGCTAGAGGCAGAGGGCATACAGATAACCCTGGGTATTCTCAAAACATGACAACACTAGGATTAGATACATAATATAAAGTTAAGTCTGAGCTTTCTCGCAACTTGGGAGTGCTAGGAATAGATAGAGGACATACACTTAAGTCTGGGCCTTCTCACTACAAGACAGTGTTAACAATCAATACAATATATTATACTTATTCTTCCTATTCTTACAGTCAATGCCTGCCATAAGGTACCTGTGCCAGTGTTATCATCTTTGTTTTTGTTTCAAATTCATAATTTTAGTTTTACATTCACAACTTGACACTAAAATTAAACTTACAACGGAGAGAGTTGCCTTCCTGCGGGTGCCATTGTTTGTGTACACAGTGCTCCACGTGCTTGTCCGTGGGACTACAGTGCTGGGACAACACGATCCGTGTGGCGCGCGTGCTGCCGCCCCCGGCGATGTAGACGCCCCGACACACGATGCCACAAGATGTGGCCGTTTTGTTGCAGCACTGACTGCCGGCTGAAATACAATATTTTGAAACTGTTGTTTCTCATTTCAGCAGAAGTATATGTAAAGGGGGGAGGAGGGGGGGGGGTGTTGAAAATACCACGAATGTTTTACAAGATGCTATATATATATATATATATATATATATATATATATATATATATATATATATATAGTATAAAGGAATACAAGACAGCTAATGAGATATAAAGACAAGTAATGAGACACAAAGACAAGTAATGAGACACAAAGACAAGTAATGAGACACAAAGACAAGTAATGAGGCAGAAGGAGAAGTAACATGTAAAGACAAGTAATGAGACTCAAGGACAACCAAGGTGTTCAAAGACAAGTAATGAGACTCAAAGATATCTTATAAGACATAAAGATACGTACTGAGACACAAAGACAACTTATGAGACACAAAGATAAGTAATGATACACAAAGACAACTTATAAGACATACAAAATGAGACACAGAGACAAATCATAAGATACAAAGATAACTAATAAGACACAGAGAAAACTTATGAGACAAAGACACATAGTGAGGTACAAAGACAATTTACGAGACACAAAGACAACTTATGAGACACATAAAGCCAACTTACAAGATACAAATACAACTTATCAGACACTGATAAAGCGTGGTACGGGTTCACAGTGACCAAGAACTCTCTGCACCCCCATAAGGGGCATCCCGGGCAGGCAACAGTCTCACTAGCAAAACTATCACGGAACATGGTCTCCGTTCTGATGAAGCTGTGCAAAACTCCCACACCCTTCCCCATAAAAGTTGTTCTCAATAATTTCTTTGATTACTTATAGAGTGTATTTTTAATGACTGTGCAGTATTTGAAAATATTGCCGGTCCAAGTTTTGTATTCACCCTCTGTAAAGTTCATGCAACATAATAGGTAAATACAAAACATGTACCGGAAATATTTTCAAACACTGCAGTCATTAAAAATACACCCTGTAGTATTCTGGGCACTGGTGAAGATGTTAGTTTGGAATTGTTTTCCTTCTTGGCAATAATCATATTAGTAATAGATTTTCTTTTTCTTTCGTTTGCTTTGAATTTGAACGTGGTTCACACTGGACAAATGTTTGCGTGTGCACTAGCTTTCCCCATTACCAGTGTGCCTTGCCATCAGGTGAACCCACTCCGACTTCTGAGGTACTTGTCATTTACATCCCAAAGTCAAGGACGAGAAGTCAACATTTTAGTCCAAATGACAGGTGGGGAGAAAGGGGGGGGGGGTGGTGGGAGTTGAACCTGGTACCTCGTTATCAGCACACTGGAAGTTTCAGAGCGAGTGTTCTTACCCTTTCGGCCATGCTGACCTCCTGGTGGGTGATAACTCTCATTGTCTCCATGAACAGACCTCAGACTTGAGACCATACGATAATCCAGTTATCCAGGTATTTACTTCTCGGTCTTCCCCTTGGTCTGTTCCCTTCGATCTTGCCAGTTGTCACCAAGTTCTCCAATTCATTTCTTCTCATAACATGTTCCAAAAATTGTGACTGTCTACGTCTAATTTCTCTAATCAATTTACGATTTTCAGTTGTCTCCATAGTACTTGGTCATTGGTTTTTCTGTCTGTCCATGGTATTCTTTGCATTCTCCTCAGAAACCACATTTCTGCAGCCATCAGATGTTTTTCAGCCTGACTGCTCATTGTCCAAGTTTCACATCCATACAAAAGAACAGGGAGGCTGAGTGGTCTTGAGGTATGGTGTCCGCCTCGAGTGTTGGAGGTCCCAGGTTCAAACCCCGGTGAGGCCGGGATTTTTTCACGTAGACGTCTAGAAACAAATTTTCCCTGGTCTCTGGGTAGTGAGATCGGATGCCCGTGTGTATTGTTGCGCACGTAAAACATCCCTTGGCAGTTGGAAATAGAAAAAGAGAAGCCTAACAGCGCTGCCCGGGCAAAATTTGGAGTTAAAAATCTACCCAAAGTATTTCAGGATCCTCGCCGGTGCTACGGAGTTCGTGCACTGAGCTGAGATTCTCCGGACTCAGGCTTGAGTAGGAGTAGAACGGAGCACTTATGGGTTGCACCCGTGTGCCGTGATGTTGATCCGTCGACTAAATTAAACTAACGAAACAAAAGAACAGGCTCTATGTAACCCCTCAACACTCTTTTCCTCGTTTCAATAGACATCTTTTTGTTGGTCAGTATATTTTTCATCTTGCTAAAGGCTACTTTCGCTATGGCGATTCTTGTTCTAATCTCTTCAAGGTATATCCCATCAGATGTTATGACTGTTCTGAGATAATTGTACCGATTCACTTGTTGAAGATCCTCTGCCCTGGTGATAATCACAGCTTTCATTTGGAATACATTTTGTTGTCCATCTGTTTAGTTTATGTTTTCCACATGATGGGATAGAGCGACTATATTTTATAAGCCTGCGAGCAAGAAGGAATAGTTGGCCAATCTCCCCATCACCTTGGCAAGCGACGAGACCACGTGTCGTACTCACGCCCCAGCTTTCTCATGGCATTACCAGCGCCTAGTATTTTCCCCACAGAAGGCTAATTTCTCGACTCAATTACTCTGTTAGTTTAAACAGCGGTTACAGGACAAAAAGAAGCACTTCACGGCACCGGGTTTTAGCCCATATGGCTCGGTCTCTTTCCACAATGCGACCTGCCGAAAGCGTCGCACAAATCAGGATAAAAACAAAGTTAACTTAAAAGTTAGTTGCATATCCTTTAAACGACTTAGCTGTCAACTCCAGCTTGTGTTGGCTGTTTGTGATTCCTGGGTAAGTTTACGCTCAGTAGTTTGCCATTGCTTTCTGAACTGCCGGCACTCAAACCATTGTATGGAAACCAACGCAAGGCAGTCTGCATTCAAATCGCCCGCAGCTGTGTTTCGAACGCTGTATTCGGTATTACGAATTTCATTCATAACTCTTTCGCCATTGAACAGGATATAAAAATAAAGCCTGCAATAATATGCTAGAAATCCGATCCATCTGAATGTAAATGATTGCCTATGTTGTATTGTTGGAGTGCTTATTTATGTGCGCATGCTCTTACCTTCTTGTCGCTGGATGCACTCGAATAAGGAATGCTCCGTGATGTCTTTACAGAACTTTGCCATGGAGTCTTTTGTCTCCGCCTATAGAAAAAATATGCAGAAGTTTCTGGATAACTGTTGTACGTGTAATAAAATAGCATGTAACACTGCAGTGTAAACTATATAATGAGTATGCAAATGTCAAGATTGACTACGCACATAATGCACACACACAAGCGCGCCTGTGTGCGCACGCACATACATTCATGTGTCACACAGGGTGAGGGTGCTGATTATGTTGTTTCTCAGACATGTGTCCACTGTGATCGTGATACGTTTGGCCACTGACCACCGATTGTCTTGTGTGCCACAGTGTTAATATTGTCTCCCTCTGTCAAGACATCCAACATTGTCTTCATTTGTCTCTCCATGTGAACACATTCAGCATTATCTGTATAATATATATAATTAAAAAAAAAAATAATTATATAATTGTTCAGTATAATTGTTCATTATAATTGTTCACTATATATGTGTGTGCGTGTGGGAGCGAGAGAGAGAGAGAGAGAGAGAGGGAGAGAGAGAGAGAGAGAGAGAGAGAGAGAGAGAGAGAGAGAGAGAGAGAGAATGGGTGTCAGAGAGAGGGAGAGAGTGAATGCGTGTGTGCTTGCGTGTGTGTGGAGAGAGTGATTGAGCGAGAAATGGTGGGGGAATGTGTCAGTGCATGCATTCGTACGTGTATGTGTGAGAGTGAGTGAGGGAGTGTGTGCGTGCGTGCATGCGTTCATGTGTACGTGTATGTGTGAGAGAGTGTGATTGAGAGAGTGAGTGTGTGTGTGTGTGTGTGTAGGATTGTGTGTTAGAGAGTGAGACAGTGGGAGAGTTGATGTGTTAGTGTGTGTGTGTGTGAGCGCGCGCGCGCATGCGTGTGAGTGTGTGTATACGAAAGAATACAGAGAGAGAGAGAGAGAAAGAGAGAGAGAGAGAGCTGAGCTGATGCATGTCGTGTAACACGCATGTTATGTAACACGCGAATCCATATGTTTGTGTATTCTCATCTGTCATATTATCAGTTAAATACCAATTGATTATCATGCATAATATAAACTCATGTTCATTACTGTAGTTTGAGTGAGAGAGTCAGTGAGTGTGAATGAGAGAGGCAGAACGAGTGAGCGTGAGAGTGAAAGAATGAGCGGGAGAGTGAATGTGTGTGTGTGTGTGTGTGTGTGTAGAGAGAGAGAGAGAGAGAGAGAGAGAGAGAGAGAGAGAGAGAGAGAGAGAGAGAGAGAGAGAGCATCACTATTTTTACGTCACATACATTTTATGTACACATTTTTCTCCATGTTTAACATTTTTATGAGACTGCTCATGACAAGTGTCAGTGTATGTGTGTGAGTAAAGTGTGGGAGTTTTTTCATACTAGTTTCAATACTAACGTGAGACATTTTGTATGTGTCTAGATGTGAGGAAGTGTGACTGTATGTGGAGGATGTGTGTGAGTGTGGGGATAAGTGTGGGTGGGGGTGCGTGGGTGGGGGTATGCGTTTGGATGGGTTGGGGTATGTGGGTTTTGGTGGGTAGTGGTATTTGTGGGTGTTGGTGGGATGTGTGGATGGATGTGTGGGGGTGAAAGTAGGGGTGTTGGAATGGGTGTGGGGGATGTGTGTATGGGTGGAGGATATGTGTATGGGACGGATGCGGGGGATGTGTGTTTATGTGGGTGGAGATGTGTGGATGGTTTGAGGAAGTATGTGTGGGAGGCGGGGTTGTGTGGATAGGGGATTGTGTTGGGTGGATTGGGGATGCAAGGGCGGGTGGGGAGATGTGTATGGTGTGTGGGTTTGAGATATGTGTGCGGTGTGTTGGTGGGGGATGTGTGAATGATGTGTGGGTGGAGGGTATGTTTGTGGTGGTATGGGTGGAGGATAGTGTGTGGTGTGGGGGATGTGTGTGATGGGTGCGGGGAATGTGCGTATGGGTGGGGTATATGTGTGGGTGAGTAGGGGATTGTGGTTGTTGGTTGAAGTATGCGGGGGTGTGTGGGTGGGAGATGTGTGTGGATGGGGAATGTGTGGGTGGGGGTGTGTGAGTGGCTTAGGGATGTGTAGGTGGGTAAGGGAGTTGTATGTGTCGGGGTGGGATGTGTGAGTGGGTGGAGGATGTGTGTGGGTAGGGGTATTGTGATCGAGAGATGTTTGGTTGGGGGTGGGTGGGTGGGGGGTGTGTGAGTGCGTAGTGGAGGATGTATGCGTGAGTGAGTGTGTTTGGTGGACGGGTAGGGAATGCGTGTGTGGGTGGGGAGAGGTGTGTGGTGTGTTGGTTGGGGATATTGTGTGAGTGAGGTATGTGTGTGTGGGTGGGGGATTTTTGTGGTGTGTGAGTGGGGGTATGTGGGGTGGATGGGTAAGGGTATCTGTGTGGGTGTGAGTGGGAATATTGTGTGGTATCTGGGTGGGGGATATGTGTGTGGTGTGTAAGTGGGGATGTGTTGGTGAGGGATATATGTGTGTGTGGTGCGTGGGTTGGGAATAGTGCGTGGTAGGGGGTGTATGTGATGTGCGGGTGGGGGATTGCGTGGTGGGGGTTTAGGTTAAGGCATGTGTGGGTGGGTGGAAGTTGTATATGTGGGTGGTGGGGTGTGTGTGTGGATTGGGGATGTATGGGTGGTTAGGGAGGTGTGTGGGTGGTTAGGGAGGTGTGTGTGTGGGTGGGGGGGGGTAGGGACATGTCAGTTGGTGGGGATGTGTGTGTATGGTTTGGGAATGTGTGAGTGAATGTGCGATGTGTGGGTTGGTGGGGGATTGTGTGCATGGGTGGGGAATATGTTGTCGATGGAGATGTGGCTAAGGGATGGGTGGTTTGAGGTGTGGGTGGGGAGAGGATGTGTGGGTTAAGATGTGGATGGGCGTGGGATGTGTGGGTTGGTGGGGGAATGTTTGTGGGTGGCGAGTGTGTTTTGGTTGGGGGATCAGGTGAGGGCAGTGTGGGGGGGATGGGTCGGTTGGTGGGGTATGTATGTGTCCTTGGTGTGCGTGTGTGTGGGTAGGTGGGGGTGTTTATGTGTCCCTTGGTGCGCGTGTGTGTGGGTAAGTGGGGTTGTGTGGGTGGGGTGATGTATGGATAGGTGGGAGATGGGCTTCATAACATGGTAATTAGCCTTGTTTATGTTTACAACATTCATTTCACAATGTTTATTTTTCTTCCTATGTAAATGTATAATGCTCTTGATGAACGAAAGACGAGTGATTGAAAGGGCCGAATGTAAGACGGGCCTGCGCGCCCAATTTGTGACCCTAATAAAGTTGATTTGATTTGATTTGATTTATCTCCCTTTGCAAACACATTACTACTACTACTACTACTTTTTCGCATATCCTATTTACAGGACATTGCAGTCAACACCAGCATTTTTCAGCTGCTGTTGATGTCTTGGCAAGTTTTACGTTCAGTAGTTTGCCATTGCTTTCTGTAAGACTGGCTCACATACCTCCGTAAATAACCAACGCGACGCGATCCGCTGCCGAATCCCGCGCAGCTGTGTTTCATACGTGGGTGTACAGGATTTCGAACAACGTCCTTAACTCCTTCGCCAGGGAGTTCGGCACGAATACTACTACTACTGCTGCTGCTGCTGCTGCTGCTGCTGCTACTACTACTACTACTACTACTACTACTACTACTACTACTACTACTACTACTACTACTACTACTACTACTGCTGCTGCTGCTGCTACTGCTACTGCTGCTACTACTATTGCTACTACTACTACTACTACTACTACTACTACTACTACTACTACTACTGCTGCTGCTGCTACTGCTACTGCTACTACTACTACTACTAATTACTATTGCTGATGCTGCTGTTACTGCAGCTACTGCTACTACTACTACTGCTGCTGCTACCACCACCACCACCACCACCACCACCACCACTACTACTACTACTACTACTACTACTACTACTACTACTACTACTACTACTACAACTATTACTACTACTACTACTACTACAACTACAACTACTACTACTACTACTACTACTACTACTACTACTACTACTGCTACTACTACTACTACTACTACTACTACTACTACTACTACTACTACTACTACTACTACTACTACTACTACTACTACTACTACTAATTGTGCCGCTACTAGTAATACTGCAATTGTAACAGCTGCATCTTCTTCTTTCTTCGTCTCCCCATCGTCGTCGTCCCCCCCCCCCCCCCCCACCGTTCTCATCTGCTGTTCTCAACTCCTCACAGTGCACCAGACGGCTCCTAGGTTCAAGACGTTTCCACCAACAATCTTTCCTGGCTACAAATTAGTGGCTTCCATCTACCTCCGGCCACCTGTGTGCTGTGTGCGGGGTAGATCTGTGGCTGGCGGTACCCTGTGGCCGGGTTGGGGCCACACTACAGGCGCAGACGTCAGCTGTTCAATCTCTAGTTAGCTGTGGTACAGATCCTATCTTAATAATTATGGCATGTCTGCACTGGGCAATTATTCTGTCGGCCTCTTCTTTAGAATAAGAAGTCGAAGTGCTTATTATCACAACATAAATTGTGAGCAACGAGGTATGTCTAATTGCCTAGCAACGAGGTATGTGTAATTCCCTAGCAACGAGGTATGTGTAATGACCTAGCAACGAGGTATGTGTAATGACCTAGCAACGAGGTGTGTGTATTGGCCTACCAACGACACATATGTGATGGCCAAGCAACATGTCATACATACATTTTGTTCTGTTTATCTTTTAATTTTTAAAAATTTTCTAATGTCACGTTTTCTTTAGATATGATTGTGTTGTTCCTGAAGTAGATTATTATATTCGAAAGGTCCATTCGTTGTATCGTAGTATAAATTATTTTTATTTTATGTTTAAATAAATATCGTCATTGATTTTTCCCCACAGTGAGTCACGTTTGCTGTAATGGGGTTCGTTGTAAGGTAATGTGCATCGTGTCTGTGTTGATTATCTCCCACTTTCCCCCGCAACAGTTACATGTACCTGTTTATGTTCTATGAAAATATGGGGGTAGCACCATATATCCATTGCGCGCCAGGTGTGTAAATGGGTCGTTTACTTAAATTCTCAACGGAGATACAAACCCACACCCGTAGACGACACACCTGCAGACAGATTTACCAGTAGAAGGTGGACAGGAGTGACAAGATGGCGTGGAGTAAGTAAATATGCCAGTGCAGAATGTGGATTAGCTGTTACACGTCCATTACAGAACCTCGCAATCAGCTCAGTGGAGGTCAGCATGGCCGAATGGACTAGAAAGCTCATTCAAACCCGTACATCTATCATCTGCAATAAGATGATTATTTGCCCGACTAGCACCTCTCTACTGCAATTGCGTGCCCAATTCGTAACCCTTTGAAAATAAAGATTTTCGTTCGTTCTTAACAGGAGAGTTGCTTAAGGCGATTAAACATCCCATGGCTCTCAATCAGTTAAACACATAAGCCAGAAACGGTATGTGTGATTACGTGTTTTAATTATTTCAGCTGAAATATTATTCATGTATTCACTTCATACGATATACAGGGTGTGTTTTTAATGCTGTGGGGTTTTTGAAAATATTGCCGTTCCAAATTTTGTATTTACCTCGTATGTTGCATGATCTCCACAGAGGGTGGATACAAAACTTGGAACGGCAATATTTTCTAAAACCTCACAGTCACTAAAAATACACCATGTATAACTCTGCATTATGCACCTGACAAGATGCGGCGAAATATGCCAGGCAATAAATCGTGCAACACATTGTTTGTGGGTATTGAAACTGAAATGTTTCTTCAAAGGCGTATTATCCTTCACGGAGATCAGCGTGGCCGAATGGATGAGGTAGCTCACGCTTAAACATCCGATGTGCTGATGCCGAATCAGCAGGTTCAACTTCTACACCGGTCAGTTGGACTAAGATGTTGACTTCTCGTCCTTCAGTTGTGGACGTAAATTATAAGTACCCCTGAAGTCGGAGTGGGTTCGCCTGCTGTCGAGGGACACTGGTAATAGGGAAATCTAATCCACACGTGAAAATCAGCCCAGCGCACTAGAAGTAATAGCACTAGAAAGGGGTGGGGACTAAGTGGTCTTGAGGTATGGTGTCCGCGACGAGTGCTGGAGGTCCCTGGGTTCAGGCCCCGGTGAGGACCGGGATTTATTTTAAAAAATCCACGTGGACTTCTAGTAATAAAATTTTCCCCTGGTCTCTGGGTAGTGAGACCGGACGCCCGTGTGTATTGTTGCGCACGTAAAAAATCCCTTGGCAGATGGAAATCGAAAAAGAGTAGCCTAACGGCGCTGCCCAGGCAAAATTTGGAGTTAAAAATCTACCCAAAGTATTTCAGGATCCTCGCCAATGCAACGGAGTGCGTGCATTGAGCTTAGTTTCTCCAGACTCAGGTTTGAGTTAGGAGGAAAACGGAGCACTTATAGGTTAAACCGTGTGCCGTGATGTTGATCCAACGACTAAACTAAATTAAACTAAACTAAACTAGAAGTAACAGCACGTGTATGGACTACGCTTGAGTTCATATCGAAAAAACGTGTATTTTTCTATCGCACACGCACGCATGCAATAAAAGAGCACTTTACACACACACACACACACACACACACGCGCGCGCGCACATTGGTCCGATTTGTCAGACAAGCCAGTGCGGACCCCCACCGGGTGATCGAAGTGTGGACTTACACTACAGTCGCTCAGCCCTCTCTAACTCACAAGATCAACAAACATACGTTCCTCAAGCACCTGCACCAGGAATGACAGAGGTCAAGGTATTTCCTAGAAGGAAGCGCAGATGGAGGATAAAACGGAAGACAAAGTATCCATGTCAACAGAAAGGCAGATAGGCGTCTTCAACTAGGCGAAAAAGTAACAATAACTGTACTCGACAAAGGTCAGGAGAGGCAGCGATACTATCTCCGAGACAAGGCGAGGAAGGAAAAAAGCCGCGAGCGTACCTGCGAGGCTGACCTAGAAAATGCCAGCATTAGTTGGAAAGATGTGGGCATAACAGATTCCATGCTAAACTAAAAAGAATAGTTTGGACCAAATATAAATAGATGGCGGAAAATTGGAAGTAGGGGTGTTTCACAGTTATACTTAGAAGTTGTTAATATGGTAGGAGACATGTTATATTGGTATATATCACATTAAAAGAGTAAACTACTGTATATAAGCCCACGACAGATGTGTATGTGGGAATGTTCCTTAAGACGATTACTCATTCTATGACATTTAATCAGATAATATCCCTTACAGAAAGCTAATGTTGGTGTGATTGCCAGTCCACCACAAACTGTATGTTACTGTCAGTGACTTTTGGACAGGTATAGTCAATTTGTATGTTGGTATAAACATCGCGAATTTAAACATCTAGGGTCAATTTTTACTTCAGATGGGGGAATGGATAGAGAAATCGACACACTTTGTACAAAAGCAAATCAGGTACTGGGGGAAACTAACGCTACTTCTGTCGAATATAAAGATGCCCATAAGTACTAGAACAATCCTAGAACAAACATAAATATTTTAGTCCTATATTATGCTACCAATGCCAAACATAGACGCTTACTGTAACTAACGAGTGAAAAATCATAACATCAATTATGAGTTAGAAGAGCTGCCGCAGTAACCGTCAGAGACAGAGGTTCCAGCACCGGCCTGGCACTCCCTGCTGGTTTCTGAGTGTGGGGTGGAGAAGGAGAACTCGTCACCACTGTCTCCGTGGAGATAGAACTGCTCCGGGAGGAACATCTCTACACTAACCTGACACCTACACATGTAAGCCTGTGTAATGTCTCACATGTCCTGGACATCAGTTTACCGGACTTGAGATTTACATGTCAAACTTCCAACCAACCAACCAACCAACCAGCCAACCAACCAACCAACCAACCAAACAACCAACAAAGCAAACAAGCATACAACCAGCATATCATCCAACCAACCAATCAACTGGCCATGAAAACAATCAAGCATGCAACCAACCAACCAACCAACCAACCAACCAACCAACCAACCAACCAACCAACATATTAAATAAAACCAACCAACCAATCAACCAACCAATCAGCCGACAAACTAACCAATCAAACAACCAACCATTCAACTAACCAACCAACTAACCAATCAACCAATCCAGCCACCCATCCAACCAACCAACCAACCAACCAACCAGCCAACCAACAAAGCAAACAAGCATGCAACCAGCAAACAAACCAACCAACCAATCAACTGACCATGACAAAATCAAGCATGCAACCAATCAACTAACCAACATATTAAATAAAACCAACCAACCAACCAACCAACCAACCAACTAACCGACAAACTAACCAGCCAATCACCCAACCAACCAATCAAACAACCAACCAACCGACCAACCAACCGACCAACCAACCAACTAACAAACCAATTAACCAACCAACCAATTGACTAACCAACCAATCAATCAACCAACCGACCAACTAAACAACCAACCAATCGACCGACCAACTAAGCAATCAACCAATCAGCCAACCAATCAACCAGCCAACCTACCAATATATCGAATTATACAGATCATTGCTGTCTTTGACAACAAATATACTGGTAAAAATACAGAGTCGATCAACGACTCTGGTGATCCAGTGAGATGGCGAAACATGACCGCCCAGGCTTATCGGCATGGTGTATGATGATGATGATGATTGTCCTGTTATTTTCCCGAGAGGAAGTAGGAATCAACAAGCACATCTTCAAACTTATTATCTGTTGGGATTATTGACTGACTTTGGTCTACACTCCTCCCTTCTGTCTTCCTTTCCATATATCTATTTCTTTCACTCTCTCTGTTATTCCCTCAACACATACTCCGACAACAGTTCCTTTCAACGATAAACAAAAGATTTATTAATAAAAACTATGTCTGGAGTATATATGGATTTGGTAAGCGTAGTTGATAGTGTATTCTATTGTTGGTGCTAGAAAGAACTCTGAATGTCTATCAGCTGTGTTGCTTCTCGCCCATTCATTCTTCAAGATCACAGGACAGCACATCAAACAGGACAGAGCTCACCCTGGATGATCCGCATGCTTGAATCTGATGGTAAATCCGTTATTGAATGAAACAAAACTGTTCACCCCTGATTCACTGTACCGTAATAAAAGTCCCGTAAGTTTATGCATGCGCCCGGATCTGTTTCATGACGGTAAGTATCCAACATCGAAAAAACACCACATCGTCACAGTTCTTCCTATTGTCTTTTATTACTAGCACTGTTTTTACTTGTCTATTCTTTCTTCCCTATGCATACAGGACGTATGTAGTTGTAAGTATCCCTGCTTGCCACAGGTTACCATCTTTTCCTTTTAAGTGTTTTAGGGGTATATTCGTTTGAGCATACAGTGTTCTGCATTTGACTTTACTTTATCCTTTCTTCATCTTAAAACTTGTCTATGTTCTGTTTGGTTCTAAGTAAGTACTTTATTTGTTCAAGTGTAGTACTCTTCATCTCTTCTCTGCTTTCACTAGGAGATTGGAACCTGTGGAGAAGTATAACAGATCCCGTGATAAGCGTCCGCCCCTTACTACTACCTATGCAAGTGTCCTTCTCCAGCCATAATGAGAAGGCTTCCGAAGTAAACACCCGCATAAGACATATGAATTCACCAAAGTCTAAACTATCCACTAATAGAAAGCAATGGTAAAGGCTATTCACACACATCTATATTCCTATGCTAAAACTATACTCTAATATATTAATACCTTATAATTATCTTTGTCTGAATTGGGGGTACTAATGCACAATAGATACACAAACGTTCTTCCGAACGCCGCACCACCCTTTCCCTACTCCCTTGTCTCATGGAAAATCAAGAATCACACTAACTCCCACAAAGAAGTTGCTACTCTTTATAGGTCATTTTTGCCGCATAGTCCTTGACCTTGCTTGACACCTCAAGTCAATACTTCATTATCCCCGTTAGTGGAAAATTACTGATCTGAAACTTTTCCGTTATTTTATAAAACCCTCATTGTTTTGTTCCTTCCCTCTGAGTCATATATAGACCGCAATATGCTGTGGAAATTTTCCTCAGTAACCCATCTCTCCTCCTCCTTCTCAGCCCCAACTCTCTCTCCACACACACCTGACATTATCTGGGTTTTCCAATCCTGTCTTTATCACCTGACCGCGATCCTGTCCCATAGTGCTGTCTGCCTTTGTCGCAAACCTATTTGTCCACGCGAAGGTTACCTGTGCTATCGGTGGGCACTTCCGTGTCTTGACCTATAAACACATGCGCCTGGTCACTCAACCCGACATTTCGTGATGTTTTTAACCCGTGAATTAACCTCGTCATCCTACACTCTCATTGACCTGTGCCGCTGTAATTTCTACGTCTTCTACGTTTTCTAATTTCTACACTTCAACCCGTCAACATTAGTGGTCATTGACTCCGGTCACACCGTTGTTGGTTATCCTTACTGTTTTGTTTGTTAACCCTTCTCCTACCTGGTTAGTCGGTGTATAAAGTCGTCTATCTGGGAATCATTAACTCTCAGCATTCCACGACAATGATGGTGGTGATGATGATGGTAAGAACAACTTACAGGAATTGCGAATGGAATGCAATTTCTTTCTAGAAACAGCTACGAGAACTCACGTTTTCGAGCCAAGCACCAACTTTCCCATAATTTTGTAGTTGTTTTCAATGTAGCTGTATTGATGTGTCCATTAAAAAAAAAATTGTGTTTACTGGTGAAAGCTTTCTACCTTCAATGCCGATTTAATCGTTGGTTTATTGTGTTCTCTTAAAGAAGACAATTTCCACTTTTCATTTTTGTTGATTCTTTTATTTCATCAAAGACTGGCGCCATTCACGACCACATTTCCCAGTCTCTGCTTCCCAATAAATCTCCTTCTGTTCTCTTGTTGCCCTCAAACACCTCCGTGCTTCTCATTATCTTGATCACGTTACACGAGTGCCAACAAACATTCACCAATGCATCCACCGTTAAACTACCTGGCATTTTAAACCAAGATAAAAGCTTCAAAATGGAAGCATATTGTTCACCGAACATGCTTCAAGTAAAGAAATCACGTATCAATGAGTATTGATAAGCGGTTGTGTAACCAACATCTCGGTCTGGGATCGATTATATCCTCAGATCTGCTAGCAGAAGTTTTGAGTTCAAATACATTAGGCCAATCAATACAATCGATTACCGATTGAATCCACACTGTACAAGGTCATATCGAATGCGACAATATTAGCTTTCATTGATTTGTTTTACTATGCACTGTGGGTAATTGATCCGAGAATAAATACATATGCAACTGTTCATGTGGGATACTGTGTCAACTGTTCATGTGGGTTACTGTGTCAGCTGTTCACGGGGGATACTTTATCAACTGTTCGCGTGGGATACTGTGCCAAGTGGGATCCACCATCTCATACGGTTCTAGTATGGACCGCCTTCTATGACTGAATGGGATCGACCGTGACATACGGTAACGGGCCCAACAATCTCATACGCTCTCTCTAGACCCCGAGTTTGCGTATACGGCCTTGTGATCCACCATCTCGCGCTGCATTGGGATCGACCCTCTTACACGACTATCCGATGCGGCTCTGGGATCGGCCGCATCATACGGCAACCAGACCAACCACCTCAAACAATATAGCCGTGAGTCACGGGTGATGGATAACACGGGAAGAAATAAACTGATGGACTCAGAGGTGTGGATTCTAAGAATCCATAGGCGGATAAGAAGACCAGTATCCAAAAACTTCAAGAGGCTAATCCACAAAAACAGATGGTTATCCACATCTTGACAACTCAAGCCTCACGGTCTGAGCTCCTTAAAACACTGTAGTGGCACAGTAGTTAACGCGTGTGATTGTTATAAAAGTGGTAAAGGATCAAATTCCAGCAAGGACAAGATTATTTTCCCATACCAGAATGGATCTGGGGTCGACCCAGCCTCATACAGTCGACCTCCATCACCGTCCTGTGTCATGGCGATAGGCGTGGGCGGCCACGATTCATCATCTCACGTAATCACAGAAGTCTTGGATCAGATGTGTCTTTGTCCCAATTATACCATGTGTGATCATAGGTATTTATCACTTTGTCTCTCCCCATACCGTTCGTCGGCTCTGTGGCGAAGTGGTAACGAATGCAATTCGTAATCCCGCATACCGCGTTCGAAACACAGCTGCGTGTGATTTGGAAGCAGACCGCCTCGCGTTGGTTTCCATACAATGGTATGAGTGCTGGTCGTTTAGGAAGCAATGTCAAACTACTGAACGTAAACTTTCAACCAAACAATGCTGGGGTTTACTGTGACGTCCTGTAAAGGATATACATCTAACTTATACCGCCCCCCCCCAAAAAAAAAAAAAAAAAAAATTAAAAAAAATTGGCGGTCTACGCCTAATTTCTCTAATCAATTAACAGTTTCCTTGTGTCTATAAGAACTGTCCCGTTCATTTTCCTGCACATCCTTGGTATTCTTGGCCTTTCCCCCAGAAACAACGTCTCCACAACCATGAAATGTTTCTCTGTTTGCCTGCTTATTGCTCGTGTTTCACTTACATTCAACAGAACAGGTTCTATATAGCATGTTAACATTCCATTTCTCATTGAAACTAACAGCATATTATTGGTGAGTTTTGTTCATCTGGCGAAAGTCTATTCTGCCATGGCTATTCTAGTTCTAATCTCCGCAAGGCATCTTCCGCCAGAATTTCGCAGATAGTTGTACCGATTCACCTGTGTAAGAATTTCCCCGTTAACTTGGATGTTACATTGTGGTATTTCTTTTTTCTTGGAGATGACCATAATTTCTGCTTTCTAACAATTTAATGAGCGGGCGTTCTAGCGTGGTGTGTAGGAACTGCGCTGATAACGTTATAAACGCAGTAGGACGATAGGTTGATGCACGTGTTTGTCGTCTCGCTAAGTGAGTAAACAGACTGGCTAACTACTAATCCCAGCATTCAGGCCTGTGACGGCCTTATTACACTGTGCCGGCCTACACAAAGTGACGGCCTTATTACACTGTGCCGGCCTACACAATGTGCCGGAATTGTTACACTGTGCCGGCCTACACAATGTGCCGGCCTACACAATGTGCCGGAATTGTTACACTGTGCCGGCCTACACAATGTGCCGGAATTATTACACTGTGCCGGCCTACACAATGTGCCGGAATTGTTACACTGTGCCGGCCTACACAATGTGCCGGAATTATTACACTGTGCCGGCCTACACAATGTGACGGCCTTATTACACTGTGCGGGCCTACACAATGTGACGGCCTTATTACACTGTGCCGGCCTACACAATGTGATGGCCTTATTACACTGTGCCGGCCTACACAAAGTGACGGCCTTATTACACTGTGCCGGCCTACACAATGTGCCGGAATTGTTACACTGTGCCGGCCTACACAATGTGCCGGAATTGTTACACTGTGCCGGCCTACACAATGTGCCGGAATTATTACACTGTGCCGGCCTACACAATGTGCCGGAATTGTTACACTGTGCCGGCCTACACAATGTGCCGGAATTGTTACACTGTGCCGGCCTACACAATGTACCGGAATTGTTACACTGTGCCGGCCTACACAATGTGCCGGAATTGTTACACTGTGCCGGCCTACACAATGTGCCGGAATTATTACACTGTGCCGGCCTACACAATGTGCCGGAATTATTACACTGTGCCGGCCTACACAATGTGCCGGAATTATTACACTGTGCCGGCCTACACAATGTGACGGCCTTATTACACTGTGCCAGCGTCAATGGCAAACGCCATTCGAAATCTCGCATACAGTGTTAGAAATAAGTTGCAGCGATATGGAAGTAGGGCCGTCTTGCGTTGGTTTTTTAATAAAGGTATGAATGTCGGTAGTTCAGAAAGCAACAGTAAACTACTGAACATAAACCTGACTAGTAAATCACAAACAGCCACAAATGTTGGGGTTGACTGCGATGTAGCAGCAGCAGCAGCAGCAGCAGCAGCAGCAGAAGAAGAAGAAGAAGAAGAAGAAGAATTTATTTACGTCTGAACAGTTATAATAAATACAATCATACTAAAAAGTAAGTCATAAATTATTTCTGAAAAATATATAAACACCCACATACAAGTGGCAAGTCAACGGCAAAGAGTAAATTGACTTCTCGCACAGAGGGGGCGGACTGTGCATCTTCTACATGGGGTTACATACTTAATGAGTTAAACTGCTGGAAAACATATTGATTTAACAGTTGAGACAAGTGAACGAAATAATTCACCTTACGCATGCAGTTTGTGCACGTATCTGGCCAACATCCTGCTGTCAGAACTAATTAGCATCAGTTATGAAGAAACAAAATCTCGTTTGCACGAAAACATCCCTCCACGCAGAAGCCAAAAAATATCAGGAAATTATAACCGACGGATCTTGCATCCAACCTAAATCAACCGTACCGCACTGGAGGGAAGAATAAAAAATCTTACAGCGGCAACTGTCGGCAATAAATTTCCTATTTAACCGGGTCTTCTTTTCACTGATTAATCATCATCATCAAGTGCTTTTGAAAATGGCGTAGGCGTTCATATCTCTCGACAGATCTTGGTCTTTAGTGCTCTATATCAATTATAATTCTGAATTGTTCCCCCCTTGCTAGCGTCCTGGTTCAGCATGCATCATTTCTCATGGTTCTGTCTCTGCCTCTTCTGCCACAGAATTTCCAGTCGTCACGATGTTCCCTTCTCATTATGTGACAAAAGACGTATAAATATAGTCAGACAGACAGTTTAGTTAGTTAGTTAGTTAGTTAGTTAGTTAGTTAGTCTGTTTGTTAGTCAGATAAGTAATTAGCTAGTTAGTTGGTTGTTTTGTTCGGTAGATACTTTATTAGTTAGTTAGTTAGTTGGTTAGTTAGTTAGTTACTTAATTAGTTAGTTGGTTGGTTGGTTAGTTCGTTGGGTAGTTAATACTTAATTAGTTGATTAGCTAGTTTGATGCTTAATGAGTTAGTTAGTTGGTTAGTCGGTTGGTTAGTTAGTTATATACTTAATTAGTTGTTAGTTGGTTAGATACTTAATTAGCTAGTTGGCTAGGTTGCTAGTTAGTTGCTTAGTTAGACACTTAATTAGCTAGTTGGTTAGTTTGTTGGTTAATTAATTAGTTAGTTTGTTGGTTAGTTCGTTGGGTAGTTACGTACTTAATTAGTTGGTTAGCCAGTTTGATGCTTAATGAGTTAGTTAGTTGGTTAGTCTGTAGGTTACTTAGTTATATACTTAATTAGTTGTTAGTTAGTTAGTTATATACTTAATTAGTTGTTAGTTAGTTATATACTTAATTAGTTGTTAGTTAGTTAGTTATATACTTAATTAGTTAGTTGGCTAGTTTGCTAGTTAGTTGCTTAGTTAGACGCTTAATTAGCTAGTTGGTTAGTTTGTTGGTTAATTAATTAGTTAGTTGGTTAGTTTGTTGGGTAATTAATTAGTTAGTTGGTTAGTTTGTTGGTTAATTAGTTACTTAATTGGTTAGTTAGATACTTATTTAATTAGTTGGCTAGTTGGTTGTTTGCTAAGTTAGTTGGTTAGTTTGTTAGATACTTAATTAGTTAGTTGGCTTGTTAGTTGGTTAGTTTGTTGGTTAATTACTTAGTTCGGTAGTTAGTTAAATAATTAATTAGCTAGTTCGCTAGTTAGTTAGTAGAGTAGATAGTTGGTTAGGTGCTTTTGCAAATTGCGTTGGCGTTCAAATCTCGCCACAGATCTTGGTGCCTAGTTCTGTATAAGCAATTATAATTCTGAATTGTTCCCCCTTGCCTTGGTCCAGCACACATCACATACGTAGACACATTATAAGTTATTCTTCCATTCTTTCTTTTGAACAATTAATTACAAGTTGAGGTATATGCGTGTGCATTTGTGTTATATATATATATATATATATATATATATATATATATATATATATACCAAAACATTTCAGTCCAACTGACCTTATAGGGGTTGAACCCGCCACCTCGGCATCAGCACATCGGCTGTTTAAGAATAAGCGCTTTATCCAATGTTGGCCTCCTATATGGAGGTCCTTCCCTGGCTCCGATTAATAATTCTGTGACCGAATCTGCCACAAATAAGATATTGACGTGAAGATGCTTGTTCTCCAAAGAGGCTAGTGAAGTTTAACATGGCCTGCGAGACTGACGCTGTGGATGAGCCAGATTTTTTCCATGTTGAGATCTAATACTGTCCGAAAATCCGTTACCATCGAGCCTCGAATTGTGTCTAATAAAATGTTATTTCCTTTTCAAGTCTTTTTATCGTCTGTATCTTGTTAAATTGTAATTCACCTGTGCCTCTTCAGCTGAGTTCATTTAACCCAAGTGTACCAGTCTGCATTCTTTCCTGTTCTCTTTTGATGTGATACAATTTTCTGTGAATGTTTCATCATTGTCTGGGTGTTTCTCGTGGTAATTAATATAATGTGCGCGTTTTTGCTTTGTTTTAATGTTGTTGCTGCTAGGCGTATCTTGATGATGATTGAGCGTCTCTCCATCTTGGGACAACCTCTATCATATTCTATCTGCTTGTCTCTGTATGTGTGCGTAAATGTTTGTTAGTGTGTTTGTGATTGTTAGTGGGTATGTGTGCATGCAAGGGGGTGTGTATTTGTGTGTTACTGAGTGGATGTATAACTGAGAGTTTTCGTTTATGATGTACGTATGTTGAATGTGTGTATGCAAGTGTGTATGTATGTGTTTATGCATGTGTGAGTGTCTGTGTGTATGTATGTCTACCTGCCAGCCTGTCTTATAAGATAGTAATTTTATTGTTTATGTTAACATTTATTTGACAATGAGTTTTTCTAATATGACTGTAACATGCACAATAGATAATTGATGTACAAAAGATGAGTGGTTGGAGGGTCGAATATACATCGGGCCTGCATGTCCAAATTAAGACCCATTGAAAAAAAATGTTCGATCGCATAAAATTAGTTCACTCCTCTATAGACGCTATTCAGCTTTTGAATATTGTGGCAACACAGCGTGCAAAACTGGGACTATCCTTGAATATTGTTGCAACACAGAGTGCATACAACGGGACTATCCTTGAATATTGTTGCAACACATAGTGCATAAAACGGGACTATCCTTGAATATTAAGAACACAGAAACAATGTCTATATCAAAGAAACAGATAAAACTTAAATATGAGATAACAATAGAAGGGATACTGCTGTATCAAGTTGATAAATTTACATACTATTGTACAGATAACCATGTACAAATAACTAATGACAGAAGTTAACCAAGTACAGATAACTAATGACAGAAGACAACTTGTACAAATAACTATTGTACAGATAACCATTGTAGAGATAGCCATTGCAGAGATAACCATTGCACAGATAGCCATTGTACAGATAACCAATGACAGAAGATAACGTGTACAGATAACTAACGTGCAGATAACCAATGCACAGATAACCATTATACAGATAACCATTGACAGAAGATCACTTGTATAGATAACTAATGACAGAATATAACCATGTACAGATAACCATTGTACAAAAAACCAATGTACAGATAACCATTGACAGAAGATAAGCTGTACAGAAGTTTTCCAAGAGTGTTAAAATGGGCAAAAAGCTACAGGGGTGATAGATATATCAAACAGAGACATCAAGTTAAAAGATGATCAAATCTCAGCCAGAAACATCAAGATTGATCAACAGCCATTAGCGGAGGTAAGCGTGGCTGAATGGGTAAAAACACTCGTTCTTAAACATCCGGTGCGCTGATGCTGAGGTAGCAGGTTCGACCCCTACACCGGTCAGTTGGAATAAAATGTTGACTTCTCGTCCTTGGCTTGGGGATGTAACTTACAAGTACCTCTGAAGTCGGAGTGGCCTGGCCTGTTGGCGAGAGACACTGGTAGTAGGGAAAGCTAATCAACACGCAGCAACCAGTCCAGTGCACTAGAAACAGTAGCATGTGTACGGACTACGCTTGAGTTCAAAGCCAGCAAACGCAAAAAAGAAAAAATATTGCCACGAGCGAGCTGTTTGAGATCAAAGAACAATGGAACATAAATATTTCACCGTTGAGAATTCTGTTTGAAGATGTTACCGCTCAAAAGAATCCATAAATATAATAACTTGATGATTTGATAAAGTGTTGATTACAGACAATGAACAGCAGCCGCAAGAAGAAGAAGAAGAAGAAGAAGAAGAAGAAGAAGAAGAAGAAGAAGAAGAAGAACAACAACAACAACAACAACAACAACAACAACAGTCACTGGATGCAGCGATTGTACACACTAAGTAATTATGTTCCGAATTTAAATTAAAAAAACGGAAATCATGGCGATCTCCAAGAAGAAAGAAATACCCAATTACAACTTACAAGAAAACGGAACAAATCTAAAACAGGTGCACAGTTTCAACTGATCTGGCCGGAGACAATATCGGAGTGAAGATGCTTGGTGGAGATTAGAACAGGAATAGAAGCTTGCAATATGGAAAACCTCAGCATCAACAAACTGTCGATCCAGATGGGGAGAAATAAGTGTTGAAATCCTCTATACAACATGTATTGCTGAACGCATGTGAAAATTGCACAGTAAGCAGACATGATGAGAAATACTCGATAACAACAGAGATATGCTTTCTGGGGAAACTACATAGATTACGCTGATAAGACAGCAAATGAGGTAGTCAGTCGAAAAGCAGATGAAAGCCGCAAATCAATTAGCGAAATTAAATGTCGACAGATCAGCTATTTTGGGCATAATATGGTGGAGCGCTCGCTCCTAAGTTTTCAGTGCGCTGATGGAGAGATAGATGGTCCAATCCCAATACTGACATTAAGTTGGGTTTAAGTTAATTTCTTGTTTGAAAAGCAATAACAGATTACTGAACGTACAACTGTCTAGAACATTTAACCGGGGTAGATCGCCACGTCCTGAATAGTGTGTGTTACATTTTATTTTATCTGAAGAATCACACGCAAAAATAGTAACAAGTGGCAACATTGAACGAACGAACGAACAAACTTTATTTTCAAAGGGTTAAGAATTGGGCACGCAGGCCGTCTAACATTCTGCACTTTTATCACTCTCTTTCATACATTATTTCATTCATACATCATTTAAGGCTAACTGAGAACAGCAACAATATAAAAGATATGCATTATACAGGCATGGGGAAAATGCAAATGTCAATACTACACGACTCAGTAATACGTATTAATGAATGGTGTGGAACTTGTTATTAGCTATGTGCAATATACTGGTCAGGGAGCTTGTTGGCTGAATGGTTGGTGAATTATATACGAGACTGGGTTTTCACTCTTGTGTGTGTACTTGTGTGTGTGCGTGCGCGCGCGTATGTGGGTGTGCTTGTGTGTGTTTGCACGGGCGCTTATGTGCGTTGAGTTGAGCTGAGTCACAGCACTCGGGAATTTTTTTTTTTTTTTGCTTTGCGCTCGCTCGATTTGAACTCAACCGTAGTTCATACACTGCTTCTATTAGCACTGCACTGAATTTTGCGCGTGGATTAGCTTTCCGTATTACCAGGGTCACTCGTATCAGGTGAGGCCACTCCGACTTCAGAGTGACATGTAATTTACGTCCCCAAGTCAAGGACGAGAAGTCAACATTTTAGTCCAACTGACCGGTGTAGGGATCGAACCTGAGACCTCGGCATCAGCACACCCGATGTTTAAGAACGAGCGCTCTTATCCATTCAGCCACGCTTACATCCGCTCATGGCATATAGATCAATCTTAAAAAGATCAAAACAAAAAGATAAAAAGATCATTTTAAAACTGTTGGAAAACTTATGTACAGCTAATCTTCTGTCAATGGTTATCTGTACATTGGTTATCTTCCGGTCCCCAGCATGGCGGTTAGGCATTGAACCGCTACGGCCTCTGGAGTATTTATCTTTGTGGCTGCGGTTTGCATTTCGCATTTTCCTCATGTTGGACTGGTAGTATATGGTTCCGTCGCCCTGCTACTCAGTGCGTGGCGCGACTCTGTGAGCTGTGATATTCACCTGAAATGCTTCTACATGTCCGCTTTTGTTTGTACAGTGACCTGCATGTTCGGAACAATGGCTACCGGCTGTTGCTGAATTGACTGATTTGCCATTTCGGTTCACGAGTGCATTTTTGACTTGTACTGACTTGTACTGACGTGTACTGACTTGTACTGACGTGTACTGACTTGGTTAATGAGGATGAATCGCCCAGTGGAGTGAGGGCAGAGACGCGGGGCGGGAACTTGAGGAAGATTAGAACCCAGAACTTCGCGCCTCCTTTAGTCATTCTTCTTCTTCTTCTGCGTTCATCCAGTTTATTTTTTCGGACGTGATTGCGTTGTGCCTGTTTACAGCAGAGCTGTGTTCTTGCGCCTTTAGGCCGACACATCCGACTTCTGCGGGCATTTGTTAACCAGGTTAACCTTCCCGGGGGCTTTAGTCATTACATTAGCTCGACTCCAAACAGGCAGGCAGGCAGGTAGACAGACAGACAGACAGACAGACAGACAGACAGACAGACAGACAGACAGACAGACAGATAGACATACGTACCATCAAGTTTGTCATTTGCCTGTAAGTTTTCACTTTTATTTCTTGCCATAGCTAAGTTACTTGCATTTCCTTTACAGGATGTCGCATTCAATCCTGGTATTGTGTGGCTGTTTGTGATTACAGATAGACACACACACACAAAACAGAGAGACAGACAGGCACACCAACAGACAGACGGAATAGTAGTCTGGATTACAGACAGATATACAGACAGATAAATAGACAGAAGGACAAATAGTCAGACAGAGATATAGATACACGACAGACAAATGAACTAACAGACAGAGAGACACACAAACAGTCAAAAGGACAAACAGACAGACGGACAAACAGCACAGAAAGGCAGGCATACAGATAGAAAAACAAACAGACCGACACACAGAAAGACAGATGGAAAAATAGTCTGGCAGACAGACACACAGACAGACAACCAAGTGAACAAATAATCAGACAGAAAAACACACAGACAAACACACAGACAGATAGACGGACGAATAATCAGACAGACAAACAGACAACAAACAATGAACAAATAGACGGACAAACAGAGGAACAGACACATAGAGAAATAGGCGAGGGTAAGGTAATGTTATTTACAACTATGTAATCATTAGACGCTGTGGAAACGACGACTCTAAACGCCAACATTACACAATGAATTATAAAAGACGAACGCAATGTACTGTAAATACAACCCCCTGCGCCATTGAAAGGTCGATAGCTAAAGAAGAGCGCACTTAATTTAACGCAATAACGCTCTCACCGCGGCTCACGCGTGTTTTCACTTGCCTCATTAATTTACCAGAACATGCCAGGAGCTGGAAAAATAAATAACATAACGACTTAAAGCCAGTCTGGCAATTTCCAGGTGGGTTATCCCAGCATACATCATCTCAAGACAGGAAACTCACTTTCGCTTCTGGAGTACTTTCCACCATAACTATGCTTTTACCGCGCACATTTTTTGGGAACCAGCTTGCGAGACAAGGCTGCTGTTGGCAATTTCGGGCTAATATTGTTATTCATATAATTATGGTGATGTTTTATTTCTTTGAGTTTTCAGGAATGAAGAGGTTATTAGAAAAATATGTTTATGTTATTTACTTTCTTGACAATCACGTGAAACTACTGCTTTTTAAATCCCGCCTGATGAGATTTCCGGTATGTCTGCGGTTTTCTTTTTCCGTCTGCAAACTCCAATCAGTGGCTATTAATTTATTTAAAATTTTCCATTTTAGTTGTTTACCGACTTCGATCTTCTGGCTGCTAAAAAGAGCGCTCTGCACAGTAGACAAAATCCTTAACACAGACATAAGAATCAGCACATGCTATACATATTCTACTGTAGCTGTGCTTCCACAGTTGCAATTGTTGCCTTGGCAGCTTACGTACGGCCTACTCTTCACAATGTCGAACTGCCAATTCTCTTTACAATGTCGAACTGCCAAGACATGTTTAAAATTGATAGCTTGCTCACGGGACATCCTATTTTTAACATTGGTCGGATACGACTAAGCAACGGATCCACTACCCAGGAACCAGCGCTGAGTGCGCTATCCTCTTCTTACTGGCGTGTAAGTGTCATTCAAAACTGAGTTCCAACACAATCTTGTAAAGTTAGAGGTGAACGTCGTACGTCCAAACCAAAGAGTAGTTCAATCTCTGTCCACGGAATTCAGTGGAGCTGTTGTGCTAGGGTCAGGGTTCATGCTCATTAAGTCTTTTCTTTGTTGTTGTTGTTGTTTTCACGTGGGGCTTCATTTGCAGGTACTCATCTGGCTAACGTAGAGGACTTTCGACCATGTTCTCCACACAGATACTAATCTGACTAAAGTGGAGGAGATACGTTCATGGTTTCTATGTAGATACTAATCTGGGTAATGTGGAGGAGATTCGACCATGGTTTCCATGCAGATAGAATCTGGCTAACAAAAGGAAGAATCGACAACGATTTAATCGACATTAATCTAGTTATCGAAAGGGAGAATCGACTACATTCTCCACACAGACACTAATCTGTTCGACGAAGGGGACTCGACCATGGTCTCAACACAAGCGCAATCTGTCTAACAAAGGGGGGATCGATCACGGTCTCAACACAAACGTAATCTGCCTAACAAAGGGGGACTCGACCACGGTCTCAACACAAACGTAATCTGCCTAACAAAAGGGGGACTCGACCACTGTCTCAACATAAACGTAATCTGTCTAACAAAGGGGGACTCGACCACGGTCTCAACACAAACGTAATCTGTCTAACAAAGAGGGACTCGACCACGGTCTCAACATAAACGTAATCTGTCTAACAAAGGGGGACTCGACCACTGTCTCAACATAAACGTAATCTGTCTAACAAAGGGGGACTCGACCACGGTCTCAACACAAACGTAATCTGCCTAACAAAAGGGGGACTCGACCACTGTCTCAACATAAACGTAATCTGTCTAACAAAGGGGGACTCGACCACGGTCTCAACACAAACGTAATCTGTCTAGCAAAGGGGGACTCGATCACGGTATCAACACAAACGTAATCTGCCTAACAAAGGGGGACTCGACCACTGTCTTAACATAAACGTAATCTGTCTAACAAAGGGGGACTCGACCACGGTCTCAACATAAACGTAATCTGTCTAACAAAGGGGGACTCGATCACGGTCTCAACACAAACGTAATCTGCCTAACAAAAGGGAGACTCGACTATGGTCTCAACACAAACGTAATCTGTCTAACAAAGGGGGACTCGACCACGGTCTCAACACAAACGTAATCTGCCTAACAAAAGGGGACTCGACTATGGTCTCAACACAAACGTAATCTGTCTAACAAAAGGGGACTCGACCACTGTGTCAACACAAACGTAATCTGCCTAACAAAGGGGGACTCGACCATTGTCTCAACACAAACGTAATCTGCCTAACAATAGGGGAATCCACCACGGTCTCCAGTGTGATGAAGCCAGCCGATGACAACAAATGTGTACTCTACGAGACTGCAAAAACTTCCCATCAACCCCTCTAGGTGATGGTTGACAACTACCACGCACTGCTTGCACTCACCACCTGAACTGCTGACGAACAACATAAAAATGATGTTTTACTTGTCTATCCTAATTATGACTCACAAATCACAAATAAGCATCAATTCTTAAAGTGGAACAGACATGAACATCTCGACTCCACAGCTTTCAACAACAGTAGTGACAATTTTGGGCGCCTCTGTAGCGAGGTGTAAAGCCAATTGTCTCTCGCTGGGAAGGTCGTGGGTTCAATCCCCGGGCTCCCTTGTTCAGGCCACGAGCTCGACTTCCGGAGACCTATGCTGCGGAGTCCGTGCTTTATGAGATACTATCAGCTTGCCGTTCTGCGGTAAGACACCGAGCCGGATGGGGTAAAATTCGGTGCAATAAAGCCGACCCTCTCAACTTTAGTAATTTAGCAGTTCAGTTTAGCCACAGTCTCCAACCGTAAATATTTACCAAGTTACAGAGTTACGATTACTAAACTTATGTAACTAAAGAATTAAATATTGTAAATGTGTATATATTTTTCCAATACTTATTTTTAACGAAAACAAAATATATGTATCCCCCACGCATATAGCGGAAGTCTATTAATCTTATTGCGTCATTCGTGTTTATCTGTTGGTCTGCATACATTTGCTAACTTATCTTTGGCTGGGATTTTCAGACAAGAGTCGTTTCTTGGAGCGGCGCCATACTTGTTACAGGAGTATTTACTCACTCTTCTGGTTTTGTTTTAGAATTCGTTCTTCTCCTGTCTCTCTTAATCTTCCTCTTAAACGAGCAGGCGGATAGATTGGCTGGGTATGCATCCCTTGATGAGTTATTGGTGCATGGTAAGGTAGATGTGGCTGGGGCCCTTTTGGGATTGTGTGTAAAGTGCAGAAGAACGGGTAGATCATCACGGCATGGAGAGATTTGTCGTCCGTAATTGTGTCATATAATGAAAGCTCCACTAATTGTATTCACACGTCAACAGAAGAAGACGCAGCACGTAATGGTACCTCCCGAGTGATGTAATGTCAGTTCTTGACTCAACTCAACTGAATTCGTAATCTTTGGAGTTAATTTATTGATTATTCGCCTACCCCTTTCCTGATTTACATGTCAGTTTGCATCAACTTGTAAAAGACGTCCGGGCCTTTTATCTTTAAAAAACTCGCTTCTTATTGTGAGAATTGTAAGGATATTTTGCCCTGGCCATACGGGTTTACGGGGGAATGAACAGGCTGATAGGCTAGCAGGGAATGCACCTCTTCGTGGTAGTTGCCTATGGACAAGGGGGAAGTGGTCGTGCGCTTGTGAGACCAGGTGGAGAAGGCGGAGGAACAGATTGAGAACCCATATGTGGAAAGAATGAGATTGCGGGGGATCGGCAGGGGTTCTGGAAGAATATCAAAACTGAGAGGGAAGACCAGGAGAACTTTTAATCAGATAGCGATGGGAACGATTAGTAGTATGACTCTTCGCTGGCTGTGAAACGAGGGGACGGAGCACGTATGGGAATGTCCTGAGTGCAGTGATGTCGGTTCTTAACTCAAAAACTCTCTTTTCACAAGATTGCGTTCTCAAGTCTAGTATTCTATAATCTCTACGGCAATCGCTTCACATCAATGATTGTATTTGTGACATCCCCAGACCAGGATTAATAAATGAACACGTGATTAAAGTTCTAATTCTAAAGATAAAGAACCCATGCATACCATCAATGTTCTAATTCTGAACGTTAAAGACAGCATACTATATCATAGTTCTAATTCTAAAGGTAAAAGACCCCACACACCATCAGTGTTCTAATTCATACACACATGCACATACATACACGCACATACACACATACACATAAGAGAGAGAGGGGGAGGGTTGATATAGCGAGAGAGAGGGGAGGGAGAGAAAGAAAGAAAGAAAGAAAGAAAGAAAGAAAGAAAGAAAGAAAGAAAGAAAAAGGGCGAGAGAATAAGAGAGAAAGAAAAGCAGAAAGAAAACACGTAGATAGATAGATAGATAGAGAGAGAGAGAGAGAGAGAGAGAGAGAGAGAGGGAGAGAGAGAGAGAGAGGGAGAGAGAGAGAGAGAGAGAGAGAGAGAGAGAGAGAGAGAGAGAGAGAGAGAGAGAGAGAGAGAGAGCTGATATGGTTGAGGTAAAGATATACAATCATTTACCTACAGGAAGTGAGTGCTTAGCAGTTAAAAATTATTACGGTCTTTCATTTCACTGTATTCCATAATGAATTCGTCTCAGACTTCACGATTGTAGCATGATCCAGAGTACCTTCTTACGGTTTGATTAACTCTCTCTGTTCGTCTTTTTTGTTTATCTGTCCGCTGTGAATAAAGACGCTTTCTATTTCCCGTTATCGCTTTCATTACATCTCAGCGAAGATAAAATGAATCATTAAAACCGCAGAGAACACTTTAATGAAATGAAAATTGGGAAAACAACAGTGGCTGCACACACAGCAAGGAGGTGATTAGGATGAGAAATGAAAGAAGAAGCAAAGATAAGTTAACTGTTGTGTTTCCAGGCATTCGTTCTGGGTTGATAAGTTTTTGCTTGCATAATCATCAGTTTTTGCTTGCATAATCATCAGTTTTTGCTTGCATAATGAAAGCACATACGAATACAAGTGTGCTAAATTCCACAAGCATAGCAATATACAACATTATTTGTTGGAGTACAGACCAGATGAAAGCAGAGGAAGAGGCCAACCACGTAAACGATGGACGGAGGGAATAGCAGAGTCCATGGGAATATCAATACATGAAGCCCACAAACGGTCACTCTCCCGCTGTTTATGCTTCACCTCTACACTACAAGGTACAAGAAGAACATGATGAGATGAGATTAATTGGAGGTAAAGAAATGTTAACAATACGGGATATAATTACTTTAAAGTGTACTACATATCCTTTACAGGACGTCGCATTCAATTCCAGCATTTTTTGGCTGTTTGTGATTTCTTGGCAAGTTTACCATTGCTTTCTGAACAACCGGCACTCATACCATTGCATGAAAACCAACACAAGGAGGTCTATTGCCAAATCGCCCGGAGCGGTATTTCGAACCCGGTATGCCGAATTATTAATTGCATCTGTAACTCCTTCGCCACAAAACAGAAACTTAGCACCAAATTTACTATATTCAATTCAAATGTTAAATTAGAACTAGTGACTGGTTAAGAAACAGGAAGAACAACTATAAAGATTATACATGAACTATAAACATTCATTAAATGATGCCTGCACAAAACAGAAGGAATAAAAGTGGAGCTCATGGGGAGAACTAGACACGTACCACTGAATCAAGAGGCGAGAAAACAAAACACTGGCTCTTGATGGGACATACATTGAGAACATCTGAGAATAATATAACTAGAAAGAACTTTGTCTGGAAAGCACAGAGAAAAAGACAGGATTCAGCAGACTGCGCGGAAAAGAAATAGAGGAAGACATAACACAGGAAGAAGAGAAGTAGAATCAGAAATGAATATGTAGAGGACGTGGGCAGAGCTGCGCGGGATAGCTAAAGATAGGGTGGTTTGGAGTGAGTTAGTCGAGGGCATATGTTGCAATGCAGGACACAGGGCGAAGGAGGAAGAAGAATGGATGCTACTGCCCTATGCTATAACACTAAAACAAGTTAATGTGATTCAGTGTCGTACTATAAATAAGCACTAGTACAGTGAAAGAACTTTCTTAAACAGCCAGATCTCCACAAACTCCCGTCTCTCGTTGTGCCATCATTTTAATACAGACGGTTCCAATGACAAGCTCTCTGGCTGTCTATAATACTACTCCAACTTTCGTGTTGCCACGGAAAATTCAGAGCTGCTTACACTTATCTAGTTAGCTTGCCCTTCTCTCTTTCTCCCATTTCCTCACACTTCTTTAGCTGCCTTTCCTTACTCTCTCCCATTTTCTCACACTTCTCTAGCTGGCTTTCCCTTCTCTCAGCTGCTCATACTGATCTAGTTAGCTTGCCCTTCTCTCTTTCTCCCATTTCCTCACACATCTTTAGCTGTCTTACCTGACTCTCTCCCATTTTCTCACACTTCTCTAGCTGGCTTTCCCTTCTCTCAGCTGCTCACACTCCTCTAGCCGGCTTTCCCTTAACTCAGTTGCTCATAATTCTCTAGCTAGCCTTCCCTAATCTCCTTCCCTCTCATTTACTCACTGTTCTCTATCAGCTTTTCCGTACTTTCTACCCTTTGCTCACATTCTCTAGCTTTCTTTCTTTTCTCTCTTTCTGTCATTTGCTCATACTTCTCTAGCCGACTTTCTCTTCTCTCTTTTTCTCATTTGATCACACTATTCTAGCTGGCTTTCCCTTCTCTCTTTCTCTCATTTACTCACACTATTCTAGCCGGCTTTCCCTTCTCTCTTTCTCTCATTTACTCACACTATTCTAGCTGGCTTTCCCTTCTCTCTTTCTCTCATTTACTCACACTATTCTAGCTGGCTTTCCCTTCTCTCTTTCTCTCATTTACTCACACTATTCTAGCTGGCTTTCCCTTCTCTCTTTCTCTCATTTGCTCACACTATTCTAGCCGGCTTTACCTTCTCTCTTTCTCTCATTTGTTCACACTTCTCCTGCTGGCTTTCCCTTCTCTATTTCTCTCATTTACTCACACTATTCTAGCTGGCTTTCCCTTCTCTCTTTCTCTCATTTGCTCACACTATTCTAGCCGGCTTTACCTTCTCTCTTTCTCTCATTTGTTCACACTTCTCCTGCTGGCTTTCCCTTCTCTATTTCTCTCATTTACTCACACTATTCTAGCTGGCTTTCCCTTCTCTCTTTCTCTCATTTGCTCACACTATTCTAGCCGGCTTTACCTTCTCTCTTTCTCTCATTTGTTCACACTTCTCCTGCTGGCTTTCCCTTCTCTATTTCTCTCATTTACTCACACTATTCTAGCTGGCTTTCCCTTCTCTCTTTCTCTCATTTGCTCACACTATTCTAGCCGGCTTTACCTTCTCTCTTTCTCTCATTTGTTCACACTTCTCCTGCTGGCTTTCCCTTCTCTCTTTCTCTCATTTGCTCACACTATTCTAGCCGGCTTTCCATTCTCTCTTTCTCTCATTTTCTCACACTTCTCTATCTGGCTTTCCCCTTCTCTCCACCTCTTACCACGGCAAATTCAGATCCAGAACACCTATTCTAATAATGATGAGGATATAATACACACAGAACCGTTAAAACGAAATAAATACACCAAAAAAGGTACGCTATAATAAGTTGCTATAGTAACAACATATATTTTGATTTCTGCTAAAACTTGTGTAGCTTCTCTATTAACTCTGATATCCAATGATTATTCCCTTTGGAAGACTGCTCACCAATGCTTGTTATTTTAAACTTAATCTAACTCACGTGCCTCAAACGTGGAACAAACACAGGATGTTCATGTCATACCCAGACAATTTAATACCAACATGATCTCATTCATCTTTTTATCAAAAAATTAGACTAACTGCATTCATGGCTTCATATTTTATTTCTTTATATTCACGATTCAGTTTTTCTTGTTTCCGCACGGGATAAAAAGTTGTTCAAACGTTTCTCTATTTGCTCTCGCCTATCTAACTAATTATTCAAATTTTATGTTGATTTTCCTCTATTATTTTTTTTCTCAATTGATCTCTCCTCCCCATACTCTGTCAGTAATTATCTTTTTTCTCTCTGTATATTTCTTTCGCAAATACCTCGTACTTTCTCTGTTGATCTCAATTCTCTAGCTAGCTTTCCCTACTCTCTTTCACTTATTTTCCCTCACTCTTCCAGCTGGCTTATCCTTCTCTCTTTTCCTCTCACTCAGTTGCTCACATTTTTCTAGCTAGCTTTTCCTTCTCTCTTTAATTCTCAGCTGCTCACATTTCTCTAGTTAGCTTTCCCTTCTTTCTTTCCTTTCAACTGCTCACATTTCTCTAGTTAGCTTTCCCTTCTTTCTTTCCTTTCAACTGCTCACATTTCTTTAGTTAGCTATCCCTTCTCTCTTTAATTCTCAATTGTTCACACTCCTCTAGCTGGCTTATCCTTCTCTCTTTCCTCAACAATTGGTCACACTTTTCTAGCTAGTTTATCATTTTTCTCTTTCCTGTCAGCTGCTCACATTTCTCTAGTTAGCTTTTCCTTCTCTCTTTAATTCACAGTTGTTCACACTTCTCAAGCTGGCTTTTACTTCTGTGTTTCCTTCTCAGCTACTGAAACTTTTCTAGCTAGCTTTCCCTTCTCTCAGCTGCTCACACTTATCTAGTTAGCTTACCCTTCTCTCTTTCTCCCATTTTCGCACACTACTTTAGCTGCCTTTCCTGAATCTCTCCCATTTTCTCACACTTCTCTAGCCGGTTTTCCCTTATCCCAGTTGCTCATAATTTTCTAGCTAACCTTCCCTAATCTCTTTCCCTCTCATTTGCTCACACTTCTCTATCTGCTTTCCCCTACTTTCTATCCTTTGCTCACATTATTCTAGCCTTTTTTCCCTTCCCTCTTTCTCTCATTTACTCACACTTTTCTAGCTGGCTTTCTCTTCTATCTTTCTCTCATTTACTCACATTATTCTAACTGGCTTTCCCTTCTCTCTTTCTCTCATTTACTCTCACTATTCTAGCCTGCTTTCACTTCTCTCTTTCTCTCATTTACTCACACTATTCTAGCTGGCTTTCCCTTCTCTCTTTCTCTCATTTGCTCACACTATTCTAGCAGACTTTCCCTTCTCTCTTTCTCTCATTTACTCACACTATTCTAGCTGGCTTTCCCTTCTCTCTTTCTCTCATGTGTTCACACTATTCTAGCTGGCGTTCACTTCTCTCTTTCTCTCATTTACTCACACTATTCTAGCTGGCTTTCACTTCTCTCTTTCATTCATTTACTCACACTATTCTAGCCGGCTTTCCCTTCTCTCTTTCTCTCATTTGTTCACACTATTTTAGCTGGCTTTCCCTTCTCTCTTTCTCTCATTTGTTCACACTTCTGTAGTTGGCTTTCCCTTCTCTCCACCTCTTACCACGGCAAATTCAGATCCAGAACACCTATTCTGATAATATGATGATATAATACACGCAGAACCATTAAAACGAAAGAAATACACCAAAACAGGGAAAGTAAAAAAAAAATTAGCTAAAATACGTTGCTATGGTAACAACATATATATTTTGATTTCTGCTGAAACTTATGTCACTTCTCTAACTCTGATATCCAATGATTACTCCCCTTGGAAGATCGCTCACCAACGCTTAATATTCTAAACCCAATCTAACTCACGTGCCTCAAACGTGGAACAAACACAGGATGTTCATGTCATACCAAGACAATTTAATACCAACATGATCTCATTTATCTTTTTATTCAAAAATTAGACTAACTGCATTCATGGCTTCATATTTTATTTCTTTATATTCACGATTCAGTTTTTCTTGTTTCCGCACGGGATAAAAATTTGTTCAAACGTTTCTCTATTTGCTCTCGCGGTTCTAACTAATTATTCAAATTTTATGTAGATTTTCTTCTGTTATTTTTTTAAGTTGATCTCTCCTCCCAATACTCTGTCAGTAATTATCTTTTTTTTCCTCTGTATATTTCATTCGCAAATACCTCGTACTTTCTCTGTTGATCTCAATTCTCTAGCTAGCTTTCCCTACTCTCTTTCACTTATATTCCCCCACTCCTCTATCTGGCTGATCCGTCTCTCTTTGTCTCTCAGTTGCTCACACTTTTCTAGCTAGCTTTCCTTTCTCTCTTTCCTTTCAGCTGCTCACATTCCTCTAGTTATCTTTTCTCTCTCTCCCATCATTTTCAGTTGTTCACACTTCTAAAGCTGGCTTTTCCTCCTTTGTTTCCCTCTCAGCTACTCACACTTACCTAGTTAGCTTGCCCTTCTCTCTTTCTCCCAGTTCCCCACACTTCTTTAGCTGCCTTTCCCTACTCTCTCCCATTTTCTCACAGTCCTCTAGCTGGCTTTCCCTTCTTTCAGCTGCGCATACTTCTCTAGCTAGCTTTCCCTAATCTCTTTCCCTCTCACTTGCTCACACATTTCTCTATATATTTTCCCCTACTTTCCACCCTTGCTCACACTTCTCTAGCCGGCTTTCCCTTCTTTCAGCTGCTCATACTTCTCTAGCTAGCTTTCCCTAATCTCTTTCCCTCTCACTTGCTCACACATTTCTCTATCTGCTATCCCCTAATTTCTACTCTTGCTCACACTTCTCTAGCCGGCTTTCTCTTCTCTCTTTCTCTCATTTGCTCACACTATTCTACTTGGCTTTCCCTTCTCTCTTTCTCTGATTTGCTCACACTATTCTAGTCGGCTTTCCCTTCTCTCTTTCTCTCATTTGCTCACACCATTCTTGCTGGCTTGTCCTTCTCTCCACCTCTTGTGTAGCTCTCACTTCTCCTGATAGCTATGTCGCTGTCAGTTCCTTAGATGTCCCTCCATTCTGGCTATCTCTTTGTTGTTTTGTTTTCTCTAGCTACCTCCCTTTTCTCCACCTCTATGTTAACCCTAATTCTTTAGCTGCAGCTTTCATCTCTCTCTCTCTCTCTACAATATTCTAAATTCTCTAGCTGTATCTCTCTTCAAAGCAAATTAAGGAGAACTTGGAAGCAACAGAGATGTAGTTCCTGAGTTATGAATTCCTTGGACTGCCAGAGTAACTAACAACGACTGTCTGAAACAGGCTAATGAAACTGAAGCATTACATACAACAATTAAAAAGAGACAAACAGCTTTCTTTGGTCATGTGATGAGAAAAGAAGCACTGAGGAACATCGTGACAACTGGAAAGATCAAGGGGAAGAGAGGCAGAGGCAGACTAAGAGAAATTATGCTGCATGGATTGAGACGGTGGCATGGAGGAATATCATCAGCAGAGTTGATCCAGAAAACCAAGGCGCGAGATCTGTGGAGAGCCATGAACGCCTACGCCAGCCGGCAGGGCACTTGGTGATGGTGATCTCTCTTCACTCTGCCTCGATTTCGCTCTTACTAATGTCAATTTTAGGAATCGACTTATTGTATCGCATCACTATTTTTAACGCTATACAATGTATGTGCATAATTTGCTCTCCATTTTTTACATTTTTGTGAGAATACTCAAGATAATCGACAGTGTAGGTGTGTGTTAAGTGTGGGAGTTTGTTCACATTAGCTTCAGAGATTATTTGAGGCATTATGTGAGTGTCTAGATGTGAGGATTGTGTTTGTGTTGGGGGATGAGTTTGTGGGTGGGGATATGCGTGTGTGTGTGTGTGTGTGTGTGTGTGTGTGTGTGTGTGTGGGTGGGGGAATTTTATGTGGCTGGGTGGGTGGGTGGAGAGATGTGTTGATGGGTGGGGGAATATGTGTGTGGATGAGGGATGTTTCTGCGTGGAAATGTGAGTGGGCCGGTGGGAGTGTCAGTGTGGGCGAGGGATGTGTGTTAGTGGGTGGGTATTGGTGGGTGGTGGTGTGGATGTGTGGGTGGGGATGTGTGGGTGGGGGTATATGGATGGGGGTATGTGGATGGGTGGTTGGGGATTGTGTAGGGGGTGTGGGGGATGTGTGTATGGGTTGAGAGATGGGTGTGGCTTATGTGTATATGGATGGAAGAGGTGTGTGGGTTGGGGATGTGTGTGTGGATCGGTGTTTGTGTGTTGTGAGGGAATGTGTAGATAGGGAGTGTATGTGTGTATTGTGGAGGTGTATGTGTGGGTGGGAGATGTGTGTTGGAGTATGGGAGAAGTGTTTGGGTGGGGAAGTGAGTGGGTGGGTGGGAAGTGTGGAATGTGTGGGTTTGTGGGCGATGTGTAGGTGGGTGCGGAGATGAGTGGGTTGGTGGGTGGAGGGATGTTAGTATGGATGAGTGGATTGGTGGGTGGAGGGATGTTAGTATGGATGGGGCATGTGGGTGGGTGAGGGATGTGTGGGAGGAGGATGTCTGTTTGAGTTGGTGTGTTTGCGAGGGTGTTGGTGGGTAGTGGGATGTGTGGGTGTTAGCGGGTGGGGGGATATATGAGTGGAGGATGTGTGTGTGGGGATGTGTGTGTGTGGGATGTGTGTTTGCGTGGAAGATGTGTGTGTTGGTGGGGGAAATGTGTGTCGGTGGGGGATGTGTGTGTGGTTGTTGGGGTGTGTGGGTGGATGTGAAGGTAGGCGCGGAAATGTCTGTGTGGATGGGAAAATGTATGGATATGGGTGGTTGATGAGTGAGTGTGTGAGGGGTATGTGTGTGTGTGAGAGAGGTATGTGTGTGTGGTTGGAGGGTGTGTGGGTGGGTGGAGGGTGTGTGGGTGGGTGGAGCATGTGTGTGTGGGTGAGCTTGATTGGATTGGGGTATGTGTGAGTGGGTGGAAATATGCGTGTGGGTGGGAGAGAGATGTATGGGTTGTGGCGAGATCTGTGAGTGGGTGGAGGGATGAGTCGGGTATGTGTGGTGGGTGGGAGATGTGTGGGTATGGGTGGGTGATGTGTGAGTAGGTGAGAGATGTGTGTGTGGGTTGGTGCAGGATGTGTGTGTGGGAGGAGGGATGTGTCACATAACATGAGAATATCATTGTTTATGCTTACAACATTCATTTTACAATGCTTTTTCCCCCTATGTGAATGCTTCATGCACTGTTGATGAACGAAAGATGAGTAATAGGAAGGGCCGAAAGTAAGACGGGCCTAAGGTAGCCCAATTTGTTACCCTTTGAAAATAAAGATCAATTCAATTCAATTATATCTCTCTCCCACTCGCATATCCGCATGTTTTACGTCTCTCTCCGTTTCGTTTGCCCTGCAGTATCCAGCAACAATATTTTGTAGTTATACTATTAATAGAATTTCTCTCTGTGTGTCCTGTCTTTGATTACACCTAATACTTTGAAGCTTTTGTGAAGTTCCTGGTTAGCAGAATCATCCTGACCATGTGTTTGTAGATCCCTTTCACTATATCTCTTTACCTCTATCTACTCGCCTACCTTATCCTGTTTCCTTCTTGTTCAACTCACCAAGACTCTGGTGTCCCTATTCCTCCCCAATCTGTCCCTCAGTATTCCTTGCTTTCTCTACACCTATCTCGCCTCTTTCTCGTTTCATCCGGCCGACTAACCACCGTACTACGTCACTTCCGTAGCTGTGGGTTTGCGGCAGTGGCGAACACTGGCGAAACCCACATAAGAACTCGTGACACAGACTGATCCCGATCAACTTGGGTCTGGTTCGGCGGGAAGCTTGGGGCTGTTTGTTTACGTTAGCGGACACATGTTAGTACAGTCTGCTGGCAGGTGTACCTGGTTGAGGATCCCGCTGGGTGGAGAATGTCAACAGTACAATAATAGACATCACACAGCTCATCGCATGTACAGTAGTCATGGGCGGCGCTGTCGGCAGCAACGGGCGCTCTGTGAGTAAACTAGGTCGCCAACAATCTTTATGTTGAAAGATGGCCACAACAAGAATTGATTTATTTCCGTATCCGGGAACTTCCCATAAAACGTCATCAATTTTAACATATGCCATTTGTGTCCAATTCCAATTCCAATTCCAAAAACAAAAATTCCAAATTCGTCCTCGTCTAACCTGCTTCATCAGCTGTGGTTATAATTGAGGATCGTGGTTTTTGTGGGTTTATTCACCCTAATTCTTGTCTTGTGAGTCCTATCTCGGACTGGTTATGTAGCGTTTGTGTCTGTGACGTCAGCAGTGGTCGGCGGCTATCCTTTGTGCTCTTCTGTTGTTATGGTTTTCTTTGTTGGTGTAGGCTCCTGGCTCGTCTGGCTGCAGTCCTTATAAGGACTTTTCGTAATCCCCCTCCAGCTGGGGGATCGGTCCGTGGCTGTCCTTTGTGCATGTTTCATCTTGTTTTCTTTGGTGGTGCAGGCTCCTGGCTTTATTGGTTGCAGTCCTTAAAAGGACTTTTTATTTGGTCTTTTTTTCTCCTTTATTGTGTATTTTCTGTAGGAGCTTATCGACGTTTTCATTTTCCTCCTTGTGCATGTTTTCACAGTTGCGTTTGCGATACTGCTGCCTAAAGTTTTCTTCCTCCGTGGTCAGCCATGGGACGACTTTACCGTCATCTATATAGTACTCGAAGTCGTTCTCACGGTCGTAGAGTACTACTGGGTATACCATCGGTTTCCCCCGGAGTTTCTTAGGCTTCTTCTTTTCTTTTTCTTCCCAGCGCCTTCTGAATTCCTCGCGCTTGAGTTCCTCCTTGTCGACTGGGTATTCTGTGCCTCCTTCAGAGATCCGACGGTATAGTAGTTCCCTCTTGGGCGTTGTGGTTGGGCTGCTGGCTTCAGCTTGCGGTTCAGGCTCGGTCTCTTGGTTTTCTTCTTGCTGTTTCTCTGTGAGTTCTTGTGTGGCTTCTGTTAATTTGTTTTGAAAGAGTCCCATTTCAGCTCTATGCAATTCTCTTTCGGTCTTGATCATTTGTAGGATTTCTTCGTTCTCCTTTTTCGTCTCAGCCATGCGCTGAATCTCTTGTTTGATGTCGAGCTGGATTTCTTTCATGTCGGCCAGCAGCTTCTCATTATCGCTGGTCGGAGACGTCGTCAGCAGTGCCTTGACTTGCTTCTTCAACTCGTCTATCTGCTTTTGAAGTTGATCTCTTTCAGCTTGTGCTATACCCGTGGCTGTCTCGCCCCTCTGCATTGCTTCCTTGAATGGTGTCTTTGTGATGATGGCGATCTTTAAGACGTCTCTGTGTCTCTGCAGGTACGGACAGCCCAGGTATCTTGCTCCATGTTTGCCCAGGCAGTTGGCGCACTTTCTTTTGTTGTTGGGTGCTCGGAAGTCCGTGTCCAGCTTGGCCAGCGGACACTCCTTGAAGGCGTGGTGATCGGCGCAGTATCGGCATATTTCCGTCTTGCTGCGACACTTAGCTCTACTGTGGCCGGCCTTCTGACATCTGGAACATTGCGTGATTCTTGGTATGTATCTCTCTGGTTGCTGTATTCTCTTTTTGAATGATGCTGTGGTCGGCATCTCGCTGCCCTCCGACGTCACTACTGCCAAGGTTGTAGGTACCTTGGAGTAGGTGAGAAGCCGCTCCGCCTTCAAGAATCGGATGTGAAGATTCTCTTCACGTAGCTGCTTCAGGATTTCTTCATCTGTCAGCTCCACAGGAATCCGCTTGACAACCCATCGGACTGTTTTCGAGTCGGTGTTTCCGACTCTGGTGTCTTTCTCCTCCTTCTCTGCTGTCTTGGTTGACTGTGTTGGGCTGTTAATCTTCTCCCTCGTAGTAGCTTCAGTGATGGCTGTAATATCAGGCTCTTTGATGCAGCTAGCAGGTGGGCTCTCGACGTTCTTCTTCTTGGTGTCGGCTCCCACGCTGCACATCTTGGCAACAGCGTGTTTCTTGTTGGATTTTCCACGTGACATTTTCCCGCTGATCAGGCTTCTTGACAGAATAATGCGACTTGTGAATGGCACACGATGACCCACACAAACGCATTTGTGTCCAATTTCTTATCTCTTTAAATGATGATGATGATGATGATGATGATGATGATAATGCAAAGAAGAAGAAGAAGAAGAAGAAGAAGAAGAAGAAGAAGAAGAAGAAGAAGAAGAAGAAGAATTGTTTCTGCAGCGAGGCGCTGTCGTAATTTGGAGGTAACAGATTCGAATCCCGTCGGTAACTACAGCTTTCAATTTTTGTGTCGACTAGTGCGTCCTCTAATCTCTGCTTCTTTCTCCTACATCTATGAGCGCTAATTAATACATGTGTGTTTATTTATGAACTGTCTTAATGACCTTAAAGGGTTCCCCAACTGATATTTCTATGTAAATTATCATTTACTTGAAATATTGGTTCAGCAGTTTGTCTTTGCTTTCTGAAAGGTAGATGCCCCACAACAACTACATTAACGCTTGCTTCTAAATCGCTGATTATTCAGTAATAATGTACTAATGCTTTTTTGCACATTTCCCATGCGTTTATAATGCACGTATTGATGTTTTTTTTAAAGATTAATCTAACGAGAAATGTATGAAAGCAATAATATATGAAAAGAATGAGCTAAGAAAGGCAGAATGTTACACGGATCAGCGGACCCAATACTTAACCTTTTGAAAATAAGGCGCGTTCGTTGACGTCCGATCAATTCTAGCTTACAAATATGATGGTTGAATATAAGTAGGTCACCCTCCCCCGGGTTTGCACAAGTTAAGCCTGTTCCACATCTGTTCAAGAGATGGCTTCCAGGCATAAGCATTGTTTATTCAGTTGTTCTTCATCCAATATCCCGGAGCCAGGGAACAGACCAACTTTGAGTTGCAGGGAAGGTATGATAAGTTACTATAGGAAACTTTGCACAGGAGCTTATATGTGGAAAACGAGATTTACTACAGGGACATTTGGCTGAGAAGTAGCATTATGTACATTTTAACTCTTT
This sequence comes from Cepaea nemoralis, assembly GCA_014155875.1. Taxonomy (NCBI): domain Eukaryota; kingdom Metazoa; phylum Mollusca; class Gastropoda; order Stylommatophora; family Helicidae; genus Cepaea; species Cepaea nemoralis. Next base: position 153,422 of record JACEFZ010022354.1, read on the forward strand.
TGTTCCAGGTAGCTTGTATGTTACAATGACAGCTGTCTGGTTCTTATGGGGTAAATAACATGAATATAGCCCGTTCACGAAATAGTTCGGACAAAGCGGATCAAAATCACATTTTCTGGGTGTGAGTTGGTAAAAATCACTTCTGGATCAGAGTGGGTCAAAATCACAACTTCTGGGTCGGAGTGGGTGCAAATGACAACTTCTGGGACAGTGGCTCAAGTGTCGACTTCCAGGACAGACTAATCCATAGCTACATCTATATTGTGAGTGGGTCAATGTGACAACTGTCCGTCACTTATTCTTCTTTCGTTCGCTTGAAATGTGTCTGTAACTGCGATGTTGTCTCCTGTAAGTAATTTGTTACGGCACTGAACAAAGATGGTGCCTGTTTTAATTACTTATGCCGGAACTGAGCATAGACAAACTTAATCTGGCATTTTTGATGGACCTCAAATTATAAAGTTAATAAACGAACCAAATTGTATTGATTCTATGAACATAACAGAGTCCACAGCCTGGTCATCATTTGTTTTAGTTGTGGAAAACTTTCTGGGTAACTTTAAAGCAGACAATTATTCTGAATTAGTTGAAAATATGCGGTCGAAATGTTCTTTTAGTAAGCTTGGATGCAACATGAGCATACAACTGCACTACCTCCATAACCATTTACATGTCTTTTCCCGAGAACTTTAGTGAGAAGCAAGGTGGCAGATTTCACCAAGTTAGAAAAACATGGATAAGAGACACCAGGGACTTTGGGATCCTTAAGCGCAACTGTCCGGGCATATCACATCCCAGGAAGTAATCGAAAAGAAGCTTTTTGTTTGTTGACAATAGATTTTTAAAAACGCCAGTGATGAAGGTTTACTATATTTTTGGTGTTTTACATGAAGATAATAAATGCACAGTGATTACATATAATATGAATGCAGATTACGGTCAAAATGCCACTGATCGCACATAACTCTAAGATTGCCCATAACAATTGCCCTACTAAGAAGGTTATTCTTAGTTATCTCAAAAACTAGAGCTGACAGAAAAAAAAAATCTGATTACATTTTTGGAATCAGAAACACAAAATTACACAAGAACAGCTATAAAATTTAAGGCGCCAAAATGTGTTATCTGTTATGTACGTCTTGAATCCTTCTCAGTTGTTCTCTACCATAAGCCAGATGTCCCACCTCTCTTGTTGTCGTGTGCAAATTATCCGTAACTTCAGGACTACAAAATGTTGACGCGTCGTGCAGACTCGTAGCAGACAACTGCCTCAATACATGTTTGTCACCATACTGTTTCTCTCAGCTCACTTATTTACTTATTTACTACCATTGAACAATAAGTATCGCATGCTTGATCACACTTTACACCCACCATTTACACACACGCTTTACGCACATTTATATTATCACCTGGGCTACGGAGTTCGTGAACTATGCTGAGTACCTCCTTGTGGTGTGATCTCTTGGAAGAGATGGGATCGTGTATGGAAATATCCGTGGGCAATGAAAGTGATCCTGTATAAACCACATGTTTAACTATACAGGGATGTCTAAGGGTATGGAGATGTTTAACAATATTGGGATGTTTAACGATATTGGGATGTTTAACGATATTGGGATGTTTAACGATATTGGGATGTTTAACGATATTGGGATGGTTAACGATATGGAAATGTTTAACTATATGTCCATGTTTAACGGTATTGGGATGTGTATCGATATGGAAATGTTTAACTATATGTCCATGTTTAACGATATGGAATGTGTAATCATATGGAAATGTTTAACGTCACGGAAATGTTCGGCGGCCATACAGAGTATTTCAAGTAATACTGTCCATGTTGTTACATGTGCTTGTGTTCTGTAACATATTTTCTATTTATAGGTTCTTAGATTGATTGTTCATGATTCATGTACTTTATTAGTGATGTTCTTTGTTAATCATATTCCTTGCATTCCTTTTCCTCATTCTACACATCATACAAAACACTTGGTATAAAAACAATACTTAGTCCAGCTTTTGTAACTATTGCAATTTTGTGGCAAAAGCTGCCAAACAATCTACACTTTATAATTTCAAACGATGTAGGAGCTTTTAAAAAAAAAGACATGCAAACGGAGTCGTCTATTTCTCGCCCTTATCTGATAAGTCCATGCCTCAGAAGCACTCCTTAAGGGGAGAAGTACCACCATTGTGTTTATATTTATCTGTATTCATACTCACCATGTTGCACCTTTTGCGACATTCTTTGCCCCTAGCCAGGTCGCAGCAGGTCTTTCCAGGCCACGAGGACATCATCTTGACAGCTGGTGAGCAGACAGATAAGACAATTTATGAAGCGATTTGTCCGTGAGGTATTCATCAATCACACACCCCAGTCATTCAGCAAGCCAGTGAGCAATATTCCACATGAGTCAGATGCCTATCCGTTTCTGGAAGTCGCAATCAACCCCAGGATTTTTTTAATGTATGGATGTGAAGCGTGGGCAGTGAGCAGACAAGTTGGAAAACATCTAATTGCAGTGGAAATGTGATTTTAAAAAAAAAAGGAAAATGCAAAGAATACCATGGAGAAACAGAAAACAAACAAACAAACAAACAAACACACACACAAACAAACAAACAAATCAATGTACAAGTCCTACAAGAAGCAGATGAAAACTGTAAACTGATTATAAAACTGAGACGTAGACAGGCAGGATTTTTTGGACACGTTATGAGGAGATATACACTGGAGACCTTGGTGACAACTGGCAATATAGAGGGGAAAAGAACCAGGGGAAATCAAATCAAATCAACTTAAATCAAATCAACTTTATTAGGGTCACAAATTGGGCGCGCAGGCCCGTCTTACATTCGGCCCTTCCAATCACTCGTCTTTCGTTCATCACGAGCATTATACATTTGCATAGGAAGAAAAATAAACATTGTGAAATGAATGTTGTAAACATAAACAAGGCTAATTACCATGTTATGAGGCCCATCTCCCACCTACCCATACATCACCCCACCCACACAACACCCCCACCTACCGACACACACGCACACCAAGGGACACATACATACCCCACCAACCGACCCATCCCCCTCCCGCACATCCCCCACCCACACACACTGCCCTCACCTGATCCCCCAACCAAAACACACTCGCCACCCACAAACATTCCCCCACCAACCCACACATCTCACGCCCATCCACATTCTACCCCACACATCCTCTCCCCACCCACACCTCAAACCACCCTTTCCCCAGCCACATCTCCATCGACAACATATTCCCCACCCACACACACAATCCCCCACCAACCCACACATCGCACATCCACTCACACATCCCCAAACCATACACACACATCCCCAAACCATACACACACATCCCCACCAACTGACATGTCCCTACCCCCCCCCCCCCCCCACACACACACACATCTCCCTAACCACCCATACATCCCCAATCCACTCACACACACACCACCACCCACACATACAACTTCCACCCACCCACACATGCCTTAACCTATTCCCCCACCACACAATCCCCCACCCGCACATCACATACACCCCCTACCACGCACTATTCCCAACCCACGCACCACACACACACATATCCCTCACCAACACATCCCCACTTACACACCACACAGATATCCCCCACCCAGATACCACAAAATATTCCCACCCACACCCACACAGATACCCTTACCCATCCACCCCACATACCCCCACTCACACACCACAAAAATCCCCCACCCACACACACATACCTCACCCACACAATATCACCAACCAACACACCACACACCTCTCCCCACCCACACACGCATTCCCTACCCGTCCACCAACACACACTCACTCACACATCCTCCACTACGCACCCACACACCCCCACCAACCCACTCCCAACCAAACATCTCTCGATCACAATACCCCTACCCCCACACACATACTCCACCCACTCACACATCCCACCCCGACACATACAACTCCCTCACCCACCTACACATCCCTAAGCCTCTCACACACCCCCACCCACACATTCCCCATCCACATACACACATCTCCCACCCACACTCCCCCACATACTTCCCCCAACCACCACAATCCCCTGCTCACCCACACATATACCCCACCCATACGCACATTCCCCACACCCATCACACACATCCCCCACACCCCACACTATCCTCCACCCATACCACCACAAACATACCCTCCACCCACACATCATTCACACATCCCCCACCAACACACCGCACACATATCTCAAACCCACACACCATACACTTCTCCCCACCCGCCCTTCCATCCCAAATCCACCCAACACAATCCCCTACCCACACAACCCCGCCTTCCACACATACTTCCTCAAACCATCCACACATCTCCACCCACATAAACACACATCCCCTGCATCCGTCCCATACACATATCCTCCACCCATACACACATCCCCCACACCCATTCCAACACCCGTACTTTCACCCCCACACATCCATCCACACATCCCACCAACACCCACAAATACCACTACCCACCAAAACCCACACACCCCAACCCATCCAAATACATACCCCCACCCACACACCCCCACCCACACATATCCCCACACTCACACACATCCTCCACATACACTCACACTTCCTCACATCTAGACACATACAAAATGTCTCACGTTAGTATTGAAACTAGTATGAACAAACTCCCACACTTTACTCACACACATACACTGACACTTGTCATGAGCAGTCTCATAAAAATGTTAAACATGGAGAAAAATGTGTACATAAAATGTATGTGACGTAAAAATAGTGATGCTCTCTCTCTCTCTCTCTCTCTCTCTCTCTCTCTCTCTCTCTCTCTCTCTCTCTCTCTCTCTCTCTCTCTCACTCTCTCTCTCTCTCTCTCTCTCTCTCTCTCTCTCACACACACACACACACACACACACACATTCACTCTCACGCTCACACATTCACTCTTCCGCTCATTCATTCACTCTCACGCATTCACTCTCCCGCTCATTAACTCTCACGCTCACTCATTCACTCTCCCGCTCACTCATTCACTTTCCCGTTCATTCATTCACTCTCCCGCTCACTCATTCACTCTCCCGCTCACTCATTCACTCTCACGCTCACTCGTTCTGTCTCTCATTCACACTCACTGACTCACTCACTCAAACTACAGTAATGAACATGAGTTTATATTATGCATGATAAAATCAAATGGTATTTAACTGATAATATGACAGATGAGAATACACAAACATATGGATTCGCGTGCTACATAACATGCGTGTTACATGACATGCATCTGCTCAGATCTCGATCTCTCTCTCTCTCTCTCTCTCTCTCTCTCTCTCTCTCAGGAGGAAGGCAGAGACTGAATACCTAGATGGCTTGATCACATGGTATGGTAGCGACAAGAACACGGAGCTGATCCACGACTCTGGTGATCGTGTAAGATGGTGAAACATGACCGCCCACGCTTGCCGGCATGAGGCGTGGTGATGATGATGATTTTGTTGTTGTTGTTTGTGTTTTTCTAGACTATTTTACGTTCACTAGTTTACCATTAACAGGCGCTGAAGCTTAGAGAATAGCGAGAAGCGCATTTTCATAATTCTCCAATACACGGAGTCGACGGTTCGAAATCAGCCGCGGACTATTGGGAAGCAGGCCGCTTTGCGTTGATTTCGATGGTGTGAGGCGTTGGCCGTTCAGAAAGTAATGACCTACTACTATACTAATTATGGCTGGTAAATCACAAACAGCCAATAAACGATCATATAAATAAATAAATAATATATGATCATATAAATCTAGGCACTGACGTAGAACGAAGATCACGTCAGTTTGTTTGTCAATAACTACGGTCATTCAGATCATGGAGCTTGACTAGAGAAGCAGCATGTTCAAGGCGTCTCTAATTCATAAAGTTATTTACTGGCTGGACAACTTTGTTCATATGTAATACATGTAATACGTGTGAGGAAGGACAACTAGAATCATGGCAGATTATATTTCAGGATAAAGATTCTTGGGACAGATGCAGAATCTAGAAATCAGATCGAGAATGTCACACCAGAAGGATAACCTTGGATGGACAGAAGGAATGAAGGACTGCAATACTAAGTGTATAGTTCTCAGTAGCTAGTATGGTCAACTGTTGAAGATGTATTATTGATGTTTTCTTACGATCGTCCTGTCTGACATTTACAGACCCGATCGAAACTCATTATTATTCATAAATCGTCTTATTGATCACTGCTCAAGAACGAAGGCTAATAAACTTAGCCGCATCAATTAGATTGCCAGCCTTCGAGTGAGTTTTTTTTATTGATGCTCCTTTTATGCTTCTTTGCTGCATCGTTGTCGGCAACTCAAGACAGTGTTTTGTTCGAGCCTATATTTTGATCATATGCCAGATATGACACAGCAGTGAGGTAGGTGGCTCGACGACTACATCGGCAGTACGTTGGACCTCAATTTTGTTAACTCCTCGTTTAGAAATCATTGCCAAACTACTGAACGTAAAATTACCTAGAAAATCAGCCTGCGGTTGATCGCAACGTCCTGCAAAGGTCACGAGAACATGTGTAAAGACATAGCTCGTTTCTACATGTGTTGTCGGGAGTTGGGGGGGGGGGGGGTGGTGGAGGGGGAGGTGTGTGCTCTGCGTGCAAGAGGTAGACAGCGTTACCTGTGAGTGGAAGGCATCAATGGATTGGCTAGAAGGACCCTGTTTGAATGCATTCTGAAGCCACAGGACAGAAGGTGCTGGGGCCAATTACAGCCAATTTTCGATTCGGAGATGACACTTGATTGATGATGATGATGATGGTGATGATGATGATGATGATGATGATGATGATGATGATGATGATGATGATGATGATGATGATGATGATGAAGGCAAGACGGTTTTTTTTCTTCATTTGAACGCGCGTCGAATGAAATAAATAAAGAATATAGATGGACACAAAACATCCAATATAAAAGAGAAAAAGAAATGAAGGCAATTAGAAAACACAGGATGTGATCATTTATCTTATAATGAAAGAATACAGATATATAAACATGTAACAAAATAGAATCTGGCATTTTTATGCAGCTATGCAAACGTGATATAAACGTTGGCCGAAACAAATTGGAGGGAAAAGTGCAATTCACGAACGAAGGAGCGAACCAAAGTAGAAAAAAAAACGAAATAAAAAATGTTTTATTTAAAGTGTGAAGAAAGGCGACTTCATATCACCGGGTTATATCCCATACGGCTCCATCTCTGCCTGTTGTCTCAGATGGCTGTTCTTCGATTTTCTCACTTATTTCAAAAGCTCTCAATCTCTGGTAACACAACTGCTGCTGTCTCAGATGGCTGTTCCTCGATTCTCTGAACTGTTTCAAAGTTCTTTTCTTTCTGCCAGTGTTGTTCTGTCTTGTTCTTTTCTGGAAAATGTTTATTTTCATTCTTTCGTTTGCTGAAGCCTCGCAGATATTCGGCTTTGGCCCTCACGTCAAGGATCAGAAATGTTTTTGTTTTCCGATACTTTGGTTTAATTCAATTGGGAGCTGCCGCCTTTTCTCACGCTTTATTGGGTATGCAGACCGGTCCAGCACTGCCTCCTCATGGCTCATCCTCTTCGCCCGTCATCTGCATATATACAGTGAGGTCCGGCTATGAGTGTTGTCCGTGAGTTTTCTAGTCCTCTCTGGGATGTTTCCTCGAACCCAAGGATGAGGTCCGGCTATGAGGGTTGTCCGTGAGTATCACTTGAAGAAGAGGGTACGGTAGGTGGTACGTCAGCGAAGTCGATAGGGACCTGCGTTCATAACGTCACGAGCACGGCCGGAAGCGGCTTGGATTCTTGAGCTCGTGCCTGCGAAAGTGAGGAACAGATTGCCCACCTATTCCTCCGTGCGTCCAGGCCTAAAAATATGATGGCTCTATCACATCACAGACCCTTAGCATAAAACTGGTTCGGGACACATTTAAACAGACTGCGCCTGGTATCATTAGTATTGGTACTCTTCGTTGGCTGTTGAAGTTGGATATGGACCATGTGTGATGTTTGTTCTTGATTCAACTGAACTCAACTCAGTTCTACTCAATTACACCCCCCTCGACCCCAAATCAGGAGTTAATTGTTTCCCAAAGGTGTTTATATGTTTGTCTTTTCACCACGTTTATCCTCTCTCAGTATGTCAGAAACACATCATGTGGTTGACCACATCTTCACATACAGGGTTCTTTTGCGACAATCAAGGTGTATATCCTTTTATACTAGGACCATACTTACACAGACACAAAGACATAATACATTATGTTATTATTATGCTGCTTATAATATCCTTTCACCAGATGTTTTTTTTAAAGTTGCATATCCCTTACAGGACGTTGCAGTAAACACCAGCATTTTACTGCCGTTGTTGATATCTTGGCAAGTTTTTACGTTCAGTAGATTGCCTTTGCCGGCTTCCTGGCTTAGAGGTTAGCGACTTTTCTCCGTAATCTCGTATACTCTCGTAAGTAACGTGACGAGGTTCGAATCGGGTCGGTAACTTACGGGGTATGTGAGCCGGTCGCTCAGAAAGCAATGGCAAACTACTGAGCGTAATCTTGCCAAGAAATCAACATACAGCTGAAAGATGCTGATGTTGACAGCGATGTCCTGTAAAAGGATATGCAAAAAAAAAAAAAAAAGATTGCCTTTGCTTTCTGAATGACCAGCACCCATGCCAACACGTTAAAATTAGCGCGACACGGTCTGCAATTACCAGATAACTAAATTAAAAGCACAGATAAGCAATTAATAAGGACATAATCATATAATATAATTGCAAGGGATATAACTAAACTTTTAAAATCAAAATCATATACCAGCTATAATATTATTAATTAACTTAGAAATCTCTCGTCTATTCTTTTAGAAACAATATAATTAAAATTAAAGTCACATATTTTAACTTCCAGATAAATTCTTTTAGAATCCCTACAGAAAATTATGTTAATCTTTAGGTACTTACATTTTATAATCAACTTTCAAGTTCTACATTTACTTTTGAATTAGTATACTTTCAATGACAACACACAACAATTTTCCAGAATGCACCATTTTTTTACTGGCCTCCTAGAGCCACAAAAAATGTAAAAACTAGATTGCGACTGGTCCAGTGGCTAGCACGCCGGATTTCCCTATGGGAGACCCGGGTTCAATCCTCGGTAAGGTGTGGGATTATTTTTTGTAGGGGGCAAAAAGAAAATACTAATCTGCATAGTTCGCGGCGACTGCACTAACCAGGAGGCCTTTATTCCTCAGGCTCGATACATGAAGCCCATAAACGGGCACTCTCCCACTGTTTATGCTCCACCTCGGCACTGCAAGGTACAAGAGAAACAAGATGAGATTTGGGGGGGGGGGGGAGATTTCGATTGCTCGCTTTGAACCCAAGCCTAGTCCATACACATGCTACTACCTACTTATAGTAGATTTTTGCGCGTGGATTAGCTTTCCCTAGTACCAATGTCCCGCGCCATCAGGCGAACCCACCCCGACTTCAGAAGAACTTGTAATTTACGTCCCAAGTCAAGGACGGGAGGTCAATATTTTAGTCCAACAGACCGGTGAAGGGGTTGAACCGGCTACTTAAAGCGCTATTGGTATACGGCGCTAACCTATAATTTCTATAGACTCCCCGGGACTCGATTAGTGATGTGGGCAATGTCACGCCGGTCGAGGTAACCCCCCAAATCACTTCCTCGTACCCATTGCAGAATGGGTCGACATGAAAGCCCATACCATTTTAGAATGGGTCGAAATGAAAGCCCATACCGTTTTAGAATGGGTCGACATGAAAACCCATACCGTTTTAACATAAACATGACATGCGGATTCAAACACATGCTTTACGGGTTAGCTCCTTAGTTATATAGAACAATGGACATTCAGTTGCTGATGTGGTCAATATTAAGCTGGCCGTTCTTAATTCCCTTAACACGCCCACATTAGGCTGTGTAAGCCTGGGATTTGGGGTCAGTTAAAACTATCCCGCCTTGTGGGAGATTCGAATTCAGTTAAAACTATCCCGCCTTGTGGGAGATTCGAATTCAGTTAAAACTATCCCGCCTTGAGGGAGATTCGAATTCAGTTAAAACTATCCCGCCTTGGAGGGGATTCGAATTCAGTTAAAACTATCCCGCCTTGTGGGAGATTCGAATTCAGTTAAAACTATCCCGCCTTGAGGGAGATTCGAATTCAGTTAAAACTATCCCGCCTTATGGGAGATTCGAATTCAGTTAAAACTATCCCGCCTTGAGGGAGATTCGAATTCCTGACCACTGGGCCGGAAGTCAAGAGTGCTAGAAGACGTGAACATCATTGTAGGCACGTTAGTCATAAGGGTGCATGAGGCAGAGGGGCGGGCAACGGATCTAGACACATTAAAGTGGGCCGTGATGAGAGCGACGTTCTTCCTGCCACATGATGATGATGATGGGGGTCTCAGAAATGTATACTCACAAAACATGGGCCAAACAACAAACATACTGGGCTCATGTTATGTGTCTAGTATATTACAAATATTTAAAGAACATCACAACAATATTTTCCTGTAGTGAGTTTGAGTAAGGAAGACATCCACAACAGATTGCACAATTTATTGCTTTGCATATTTCGCTTTATCTTGTCAGGTATATACTACAGAATTTACATGATATAAACTAAAGCAATCAGATAAATACTTCAAGCTGAAATGTATAACATACGTATTACCGCAGTAGTTTAAACTGCCTACCGCGGTAATTTTAAACTGACTATAATGTATTTTTGTTTGCAGAGAGTTGGCTCTTCTATATGAATAGCAGTGGCTGCTGTCACCTTTAACATTAGACCATTATGGATGTTAAACAGCACACGAAATGCATTGTCTTTATCAATCACATGACCCGTTTTCAAAATCAGTAAATCCATCCATCCATCAATCAATCAATCAATCAATCAATCAATCAATCAATCAATCAGTCAGGTGTCGTCCCCACAATGAAGGTTGGCTGCAATGGATCTACAATATTGTCTGTCTCTCGCCTTGATTGTACATTCTGTCAAACTTTTGTTCGTCTATCTCTTGATGTTATGTTCCCACTTGTATAGTTGTCTACTTATTTCTCGCTTGTCTTCAACCTTACTCTCTTTTATGATTTTTTTAAAGAGAGTTATTCTTTCAAAGTTAAAAGTTTTTCTATAACTTCTGTATTTAATTTTGTTTCCATGAGATACGATATATTCTTCCGTTTAACCACATCTACATGGCCTACCTTCGATTTCTAATTGCTTGTTCAATGTCAGAGAACAATAATGGAGGGGTATATGCCTGGGAAGAGAGGAAGAGGAAGGCCAAAGAGAAGATGGGTAGGTATGAATGTTCAATGTCCAGGCTTCCGCGCCATGTAGTAGTGTTGTATGTACATAAAAGGTAACAATTCTCATTTTTAATGCGTTGTTTCACAAATATGGAGCTCTATAACGGGGAGGGCTACTTGCGGTGTGTAGCTTTTACTGGGTTGCCATAGTCTTCTGTGTCCATGGTTCTGTCTATCTAACTGGGACTGTGTTCTACCGCCCTATAGTTTAACTGCCTCTGTGCTCTGCCGAAGTAAGTAAACTGGCACCGACGTTGAAGTTCAATTTAAAGAAGAGACATGTTTTGATTGGTTGGTTGAAGTTACATTTAGAGAAGAGACTTGTTGTGCTCGGTTGGTTGAAGTTAAATTTAAAGAAGAGACTTGCTTTGATTGGTTGGTTTCATTGTGTTTATCCTAATACACGAAATCACAAATCGTTTCTAGCGGGTTAGTGTTACTGATGGGGTTGTGCAGTAGGTCAGTTTGAGAATCCCTCCCTATATTCAGACTGAACCACTTTCTGGCAACAAGCAGACGACAGCAATAAAGGTCAAACACATCTACCGGGTTCAAGGTTATGAGATTGAGATCAAAGAGCTCGGGTAACTGTCGCCGTGATTTTCTTCACATGTTCTTCGGCAAAGATAAAAAGACAACATTATTATTGCAACCCTGTTCTGGGTATTTCAACTTTGATATATTGAGTTTAACTTCTGCTGTAGCCAGGCGATCGGGCTTGTCTGTTTGTAACTGTCAGCAAAGGGGACATAATTATGTCATTCCGCGGGGATTTCATACAGTTCTCTAACATGTCTCTATGGTAACGAACAAACAGAAGAAAAAAATACACACGCGCGCGCACACACACACGCAGGCGCACACATCTACACGTACACACATACTCCGTGAAAACAGCTAATATATGTATACCATCATGTGAATGTTCCGTGATATCTGTGCACTCTGCTTACATAGTTATGTGATCTGCCTCTGTTTCTCATGATTACACTTTCTAAATTATGTCATCGACATAGGAATTTGTAGTTTCTCTGTCTGATATTTTTGTTGTTGTTTCGGGCGTGATTGAGTTGTTAGTTTACAGCAGGGCTGCATATTTACACCTCTCAGCGGACACATTCGACTTCTGCAGGCGTTTGTTGACCCGGTTAACCTTCCATGTAAACTGCCAATCCAATCCAAATCAATATTTACGGGGGGAAAAAAAGGATTAAAATTCGGTCTCGTTCAACCTGCTTCTGCAGCGTCGGTTAAAACTGAGTCTTTTTTTTTCTCTATTGGGGGTGCGTTTGATATTCTTTCCCTTCTTTGCTCTCTTTCGAGTTAGTCCTAAACAGGACTGGTTATATTTTCCACTTTTTGCTCTTCGGGTTTGGTTGGGTCTTATGGGGCTGAATGGCTTATTCATCAGTGCGTTGAGTTGGTCCTGATGAGGCTTTGTCCTTGGGAAGACCTGCCAGATTCAATAGTCTCCCAGTTGCTGACCGTGAACGGACTTTTGGGGGGGGGGGAGGGAGGGGGGGGGGTGTGTGTGTGTGCGTGTGCGTGTGTGTGTGTGTGTGTGTGTGTGTGTGTTATAATATCATTATTTCTTTCTTGCCCACTACACTTAGCTTGAGAGATCAACAGCAACGAGAGAAGCTGAGGGCCCTAAACCCTCAGTATATCCATCATCCGTGCTGTCTCTCATTCACGCCTATCTGTCCTTTGTCTCTTACAATGAACAGCACCGAGAGAGCACATAAAATGAGTTTTGTTAGTAATTACCATCATACTTAAGTGCACACGTCATTGCTCTTTAATATTCATCCACTATGGCCGACCCATTCACTGACATCCACTCCTGCATTGTACGTACATCCACTGGGCCTCCTCAGCTCTCACACAACTATCACATCTCCATTGCTTCAAGTCTCCTGCCTCACCTCCTTACCCCCTTTATTCACATACCACTTCCACTCATTTACCTGGGACTTTCACTGAACTTTGACCATCCATTACCCTGGTATAATTCCCTACCTCGGTCCCCATGACCCACGGACTCCCATGGCTATGCATAAAATAGGATTAAGAATACATTCGTGGTAGTAGTACAGTCCGGGACTCTGAGATAAGTAACAACATATTTTTTTCTTCATATTTTCATTTTCTCATCATTGCTCTCATTTTTTCATCCTTTTATTCTTCTCATCCCGTCCTTATGCCTTAATGTGGTCACCGGAGGAGCTTCTGCTGTACTATATGTTATGTTTCGTTCATGTATTTGTTTGCTGATGAAGGCTAGTCGCCAGCAACGTCCTGCATGTGTCGTAATTCTGTTCTGTAAAGCTGTATTACTTTGTGTTATTTTATATTATTTACATTTCCACAGATTTTCCGCAGTTCTACAAATATTTTTTAAAATATTTTCATCCACTCATTGTATGTTTCTCTTACTTCGTTCTTCTCTCTTTTCTTTCCATATTTCCCACACCTGTCTATCCATTTAGTCATAATATGCCATTCAAGCAGTAATCACTTAATCCACCTACCTACCTACTTTCTCGGTCACATAACTACCCACCTACATACTTACCTATCTACCTACCTGCTTGCTTACCTAATTAAGCTACCCACCTACTGAACCTATCTACTAACCTACCTACCTACCTACCCGTCCACCTAACTACCTGCTTATCTACCTACCTACTTACCCCCTACCTACTTAAGCTACCCACCTACTTAACCTAACTACCTACCAACCTACTTACCTACTTAGCCTATCTACTAAACTACCTTCCTAGCTAACTAGTTCTCTAAACACCGTACTACTTTCCTGCCTGCCTGTCCATCCGTGTACTTACTACCTGCTTACCTACCTAGCCACCAACCTACTAACCTACAGAAGACACAGATTATGTCACAAGGTGCACATGGGATACCATCAATCTTTATTGACGACACCGAACTAGAGATAGTAGACCATTTTACATATCTAGGATCAGTGGTAAATAGCAAATTATCCCTAGATCAGGAAATCAACATCCGGATTGGTAAGGCAGCAACAACAATGAACAGGTTAAGAAAAAGAGTCTGGGAGAACAGGAAGCTTACTGCCAAAACAAAAGTCCTTGTCTATCAAGCCTGTGTCCTTACTACTCTTCTCTATGGCAGTGAAACCTGGACAACTTACTCACACCAAGAGAAACGTTTAAACAGCTTCCATATGTGGTGTCTGTGAAGAATACTTGGTATTAAGTGGCAAGACAAAATCACAAATACTGAAGTATTGGAAAGATCAGGTTGTGTGACGGTGTATTCCATGCTCAGTCTTCGTAGACTCAGATGGATAGGACATCTTAGGAGGATGGATGATGGTAGAATACCAAAGGACATCTTTTTTGGTGAATTACAAATGGGTAAGAGATCTCAGGGTCGGCCTCTACTACGATACAAAGATGCGAATAAGCGGGACATGATTGTTACAGGCATTGATAATGCACACTGGGAGTAAGTCGCCGCTAAACGTGTTGCATGGAGAGCAAACATCAGAAATGGAATAAAGACAAAGGAGAAAATTATTGCAGATAAGTCACACACCGAACGTGTGGGACGTAAGATGGTGCATGATGACCACATGTTCACATGCACCCACTGTGAACGAACATTTACAGCGCGAATTGGCCTTATCAGTCACATTCGCTACCGCCATAGGTACAAGTTATTATGCCTTTTTGAAGCACAAACTATTTTCTGTCAAGACGGCAAGGTGCCAGTGGTACTAACCTACATATCTGCCTACCTACCTACACGTCTGTCTGTCTGTCTGTCTGTCTGTCTGTCTGTCTGTCTGTCTGTCCTGCCTGTCCTGCCTGCCTGCCTGCCTGTCTGTCTGTCTGTCTGTCTGTCTGTCTGTAGGTCTGTCTGTCTGTCTGTATGTCTGTCTGTCTGTCTGTCTGTCTGTCTGTCACATACACATACGTAGAGGCATTCTATCAAGCGGTTCAACTCAAAATCCTTCTCCTCCCATGTTGAAAAGAAATCCGAAAGAGCCGCTTTCCTTTCATATTTGCATTCTCTCCTTCTGTGGCCTGGACAAAAGCCAGTTCCCACATCGTCGTGATTTCACGCCCTGGCATATCTTGGGGCTCTGAGAAAGGATGGGTGTGGGGGAGGAGGACGGGGTCTGAAGCTCCGAACTTGAGGATGAATGGGGACAATAGAAGGGGAACAGGGAAGAGTCTATTATTGTTACTTGGTGGTGGCAGGATCCCTGAACTCTGCCGACCTTTACACACACAACCAGTGAAGTAATCTTTGTGGCTGGTTACGTAAACGCATATACTACTGCTCTGCTACTACTACTACTACTACTAGTACTACTACTACTACTACTACTACTACTACTACTACTACTACTACTACTACTACTACTACTACTACTACTACTACTACTACTACTACTACTACTACTACTGATACAACTACTAATGCTGCTGCTGCTACAACTACTACTACTACTACTACTACTACTACTACTACTACTACTACTACTACTACTTCTGCTGCTGCTGCTGCTACTACTACTACTACTACTACTACTACTACTACTACTACTACTACTACTACTACTACTACTACTACTACTACTACTACTGCTGCTGCTGCTGCTGCTACTGTTGCTGCTGCTACAACTACTACTTCTAATAGTCCTACAATAACTACTGTTGTTGTTTGTCCATCAAGAATGACGATGACCATTCATTTCATCCAGTGGGGTTGAAAGTATGGAGCCGTGAGTTCTAAGATGGCTGATATGGCCTATTTTGGCTCGAAATGTTCTTTCACATTGTGGGCAAAGAATGCTAGACTTTCCAGGAGGAGGATCTCCCGCAGTGGTTTTTCTGTCCTGCCTTTTCTTCACAGCTCTTGCAATCCTGGTTGCTTCACAAGTGACTGCACTCTTATGTAATGATGCACGCCACGAATTACGATCTTTAGCAGCAGTCTCCCAGGTGTCATGATGAATTCCAAAAGCTTTCAATGAGACTTTCAGAGTGTCTTTAAAGCGTTTCCTCTGGCCGCCTTGGGAGCGTTTACCACTTTCTGCTTTCTGAGCGACTGGCTCACATACCCCGTAAGTAACCAAGGCGGCGCAATCCGCTGCTGAATCTCGCGCAGTTGCGTTTTTCATATGGGATATGTGGGAATACGGAGAAAGTCGTGACACCCTAAGCCAGGGAGACCGGCATTACTACTACTACTACTACTACTACTACTACTACTACTACTACTACTACTACTACTACTACTACTACTACTACTACTACTACAATAATAATAATAATAATAATAATAATAATAATAATAATAATAATAATAATAACGAACATAAACACTGCAGTATATTTTGTACATAAAAAGAGAAACCCAACCCCCCAAAACACGAACAAACCGCCCCGCTGCCTAGACCTCATTTCACCCATTCAGATCTACAACATAACGAAATACAGCGAACAAAACCCTACCGGCGCTGTTATTAAGCTACTGATGAAACTTTTTGTCGCTGTGCAATCTTTGTCGCCTGCAAAGCGTCAGAAGCGTGCAATCTCAAGCGATCTCTGACTGTGATGAACACAATAGACCCGCTATCATTACACCGAAACATAAGCCCAATGCACATAGAAGCACATTCTTGCTGCGAGGCAGAGCCGGGGAGATTAAGGCACGAATTATTCTAAAGGAACAAAGCTTCTGGAAAGTATGCCAATGTGTTTTATGAGAAATTATATGGGCAGGCGGTACAAAATGGTGATTATATCGGCTTTTGCGTTCAAGAGACCGTGCAGGTGTGTATTTGTACCCGGGGTAAATCATGATATCCTTCGCAGAGCATGATCTTTATTTTTGAATGTGGTGCAGGATTCACATAAATTTCAAGCAGAATTCACATAAATTTCAGGCAGAATTCACATAAATTGCATTCAGAAGCTGTTAAGTTTGCATCTAAGGGAGGCATCTGCTGCTCACTGGATGAATAAAACCAAGGATCTTGCAATATAAATCATGTAGAAGGGTCTATCATTGGGAAACAAAGCATCTTCAGTGTAGGTCAAGTTTTGTTCCTTTCTTGACTATCTCCCAGGCGTCTTCATTTTCCTATTTTACATTAGATTAGTGTATGTTGAGGATTTATGTATTTGCGCATATCGGATATCCGGTACAGATACAGCGCGTATCCGGTGCAGGTACACAGCACATGTTGCTAAGTTATATGCAGAGGATATGAAGCTCGTGAGGCGTGGCTGAGAGGTTATCGTTTCCGCCCCAGGCTCTTAAGGTAAGGGTTCGTCCCCAGCACAAGGTTGGCATTTCTCCAAGAACCATTGGTATCTAATGATTTCACACGTCCATCTGATTTCTTGGTTAGCTTGAATAAATTTCCATCTCGGATAAGTACTAAAGTAAAATAGTTCCCTTGTGCAGGTTAAGAATCCTACGGCAGTTGAAAATCGCAAAGAGTAGGCCAAAATACCGCTGCCCTAGGGACTTCGTTAGGAAAGAAAACCTACCCACGGGGAGATAGAGCCGCTTATATTGGACGGGATCTGTCTAGAGCAATGGTTCTCAACCTTTTTTGGTCCGTGCCACCCTTCACCATATTTTCAGAACGTCATCCCCCCCTTTTCGTATTTTCTACCTAAACATCCCCCTCCCCGCGCCCCGACCTCTACACAGTATACGTAATAATGGTAATAATGGCAGCTAAATTTAATAGCACATACTAATACAAGTCTAGACGTCCACATAAAATGTGATTTCTGGGTCTACGTACTGTATAAAATGAAGTTTAGAAGAGTGAGATGTACAGAACCGTAAAATATGAAGAGAAAAACAATATCAAGTAATCGGTTCTTGTATCAACGCAATCTTGAAATCTTCTTCTTCTTCTTTCTTCTTCTTCTTCTTCTCTTCTTCTTCTTCTTCTTCTTCTTCTTCTTCTTCTTCCTCTTCTTCTTCTTCGTCTGCGTTCATCCGGAGTTTTTTTCCGGATGTGATTGCGTTGTGCATGTTTACAGCAGAGCTGCGTTCTTGCGCCGTTAGGCCGACACATCCGACTTCTGCGGGCATTTGTTGACCGGGTTAACCTTCCCGGGTGAAATGATCTTAATCCCCACCGGTTGAGAACCACTGCTCTAGAGGAGGTAAACTTGACACAGGTGTATGCCGATGTCCGATACACTGATATGTGAGGTGCATACCAAGGTGTGACGTAATCACCTCGAAAGAGGAAGGAAGAAGCAGAAAACGAAGGTGAAGAAGAAGAAGAAGAAGAAGAAGAAGAAGAAGAAGAAGAAGAAGAAGAAGAAGAAGAAGAAGAAGGAAAATAATAATAATATAATAATAATAATAATAATAATAATAATAATAATAATAATAAGAAGAAGAAGAAGAAGAAGAAGAAGAAGAAGAAGAAGAAGAAGAAGAAGAATAATAATAATAATAATAATAATAATAATAATAATAATAATAATAATAATAATAATAAGAAGAAGAAGAAGAAGAAGAAGAAGAAGAAGAAGAAGAAGAAGAAGAAGAAAGTAAAGATTACCCATGGGATAAAAAAAAAATAAAAAGTAAAAAATAAAACAGTCCCTGAGGAATGTTCCAGAAGGTTTCTGATGTATGAGAAACAAAACATCGCACAATAACAATGACTTCCCAGTGTAAGGCTAAACCAGCAAGATAGAAACAGCAAATTGACTCGGCTCTGTAGCGTAGGCGTTACGAATGCAATTAGTAACCCAGCATAACGCTTTAGAAACACAGTTGCGGGCTGTATGGCAGCAGACCCCCTTGCATAGGTTTCCATACAAAGGTATGAGTTTCTGACGTTAAGAAAGCAGTGGCAAACTACAGTACATAAACTTGTCAACAAATCACAAACAACCAACAACAACAAAAAAATTCTGGGGTTGACTGAGGCGCCCTGTAAAATATGTGCAACTAACTGTTAAGGGCATGGCCGGCGTCTGTGTCTTGGTGGTGGTGAATGCAGTTTCACAATTCCGATATACCGGGTTCGAGCTCAACCGAAAGCAATTTGGGAGCAGATCGTTAATTTTCACAATGGCATGAGCGTAGGCTGTTTAGTAAGCAATGGCAAAGTCACTCACTCTCACTCACTCACTCACTCACTCACTCACTCACTCACTCACTCACTCACTCACTCCACTCACTCACACTCACTCACTCACTCACTCACTCATTCTTTCATTCAGTAGCATGTCCTTTGCAGAACCTCGCTATTCCGGAAAACTTCCCGGTCATAAGCAAGATATCCTGCTTCCGATACCCCCATCTGAAGATCATCTGTCACATCCTGCACCCATCTTCTCTTTGGCCTTCCCCTTCCTCTCTTCCCAGGCATATACCCCTCCATTATTGTTCTCTCCAAACTTTCATGACGTTTCACTTGACCAAAGTAGTTCAATTTTAATGACAAACTACTGAGCGTAAAGTTGCCCAGAAAATCACAACAGCCATACAATGCTGGGATTGAATGTGATGTCATGTAAAGACTTACAACTAACTGTTAAGATCCAGAGCCGGCGTGTTTTCTTCACATCTTGGTTGACTGTGTTTGTTTAGTTCTCTCCATGAGCTTCGCGTTGAAGATTCTGTCACACCATTTTCTTCCTTCCATTTAAGTACACATTTGGGAGGTGTGTACTATGATGTAACCAGCTCGTGATTCGGCACGGTACAACCATTTTCTTCTTTCCATTTAAGTACACATTTGGGAGGTGTGTACTATGATGTAACCAGCACGTGATTCGGCACGGTACAACCATTTACTTCTTTCCATTTAAGTACACATTTGGGAGGTGTGTACTATGATGTAACCAGCATCGTGATTCGGCACGGTACAACCATTCCATTCCTTTCATTTAATTAAGTACACATTTGGGAGGTGTGTACTACGATGTAACCAGCTCGAGATTCAACGCAGGACACAGAGATTGGATGGGATTAGGATTCGTTATAGTGTGTTTACTTTTGTCTGCCCCAATATAAAATTCCATATCTCAGTAACCAACTGAACGAAAATGATGACTTTTAGCATATAACCTTATCATTATGTCCACCCAACAAAACAATTTTTGTTCTGGAGATTTTACAGCAGATTTCAAAGTTTGTTTATGTGCGATATATAATTTACGGGTCAGAGATGAAGTTCATAATATTAAATGTATTAAACCGTAGCCTTACATTCAGTATTACATTCAGTATTACAGTAGAATACATTCATTCGAGCTATTATAAAAATGCTTTAAAAAGTCGCTTAAAAGTCGACAGGGTCGACTTCATTGCACCGAGTTCTATCCCATATGGCTCGGTCTCTTTCCGCAGCGTGGAAAGCATCGCACAAAGCACGAACTCCGCAGCTTTAGCGACGACCCACAGAAGTCTCCGAAAAATTTAACTCGTGAACAGAAGGATGCGGCCCGGAATCGAACCCACAACCTATGGAGCCCGAGTCAAAAGGCTTGACCACTACGCCACGGAGACTCCTAAAATTATAAAAAATTTTGGATTTTATATTCAGGATTATCCAGCATTATAAAAATGCTGGATGCCAAAGAAACAGTGACTGTAAGAAAACTTAGGGTTTGGTTGAGAAAGAACAATAACATAGAGCTATCCAAAACAACTTTGTGGAAAATTATAAGGACATTATCTTCACTTTTAGAATGTACAAGGGCGGTAGAAATATTTTTTGCGAGCAACCGCATTTAGGAGCCTTGAGAAGCAGATACCTACGTGAAATAAGGGAAATGCGCAAAGAAAAGTATGGCATAGTGTGTTTGGATGAAATGTGGATCAATGCGCACCACACAAGTGATAAGGAATGGCAATCAGTGGATGGACAGATAAAGCGATATGTGCCCAGTAGTATTGGACAGCGTTTGGTCATGTCCCATGCTGGTAATACGCATAGTGGCTTACAACAGAATGCTGGGCTCGTGTTCGTATCAAAGCATACAGACAATAGGGATTATCATAATAAGATGAATGGTAATGTATTTAGAGATTGGCTCGAGAATACTGTGCGTCCATCCCTAGATAGACCGTCGTGTCCAATTATGGACAATGCATGATATCAATGTTGTTGCCCAAGAAGATAAAATACCTACAGCATCGAGCACAAAGGGAGCAATAAAGATATGGCTCCGAATGGAAAACATACCATTTCCAGAAACGTATTTCTAGCTAGAATTGTTGTCCCTAGTAAAACAGACGCTATAAAGCAAGAAATATCAAATCGACAAGTTGATAGAAGAGCATCATCATTGGTACTTGAGACTTCCGCCGTACCATTCTCATTTTAACCCTATAGAACTTGTGTGGGCTAAAATTAAAGGACAGGTGGCAGCCGACAATACTATATTCAAATTGTCTGAGTCTGACGTCAAGATACTAATCCAATCCGCGCTATTAAATATTGATAAAAGTTACTGGAAAAATGTGAGGACCATGTGTTGAAAGAGGAAGAGGACTATTGGAAAAAGGATGGATTGAATTTTATGCAACCGAGAGTCATCAACCTACTGGAATCGTCCGACACAGATTAAGGTCTGAGCAGATCGCAGGCCTTAATCCACGTGCACACCAACTGGGATATTTTGCTACAAATATTCAGAAGAATTGCAGGCCCTAAACATTACAGCATCGGCATAAACAATACAACTTGTTAATGGCAACAGTTTGTATTCCACAGTGATGAATTTTCAATTCCGTGAGCCCTCAACGGTGACAAACAACTGACATTGAAAAATACAAAAAGCTCTAGACGCATCGAATACCAACCGAAGAGTAATATTGTGGTGGGAACTGACATATTGTGGTATAACAAGAAACGTGAGAAGATGCACGTTGTCAAATGAGGGGACAATACACGAACATACGAATCATTCTATAAACTTCAATGAAAAGAGGACCAACATCTTGACCGTTAAGAAGGCAGCCCACTACAGAGATATTCACAGCTATATTCGTCGTGCAAAAGATGTAATCACGTTCCGTCTCAGCAGAGCAGACAATGCACCCACTCCCATACGAATCTGGATACGCCTTGTGTTTGTCATACGAACTGGCGGGGGCATTGGCATTACTGTAAAACAAGTTTTTTAGCGAGAAATCACTAGTTTTTAATCAAAACATCAAAGAAATGTCGCCGCTTTTCATGATTTAAGTTACTTTTGGACCTATCAATGACATATTCCTTGGGTGGGGGTAAATATAAGACGGCAGGAAAAATTTCATAACAATGCAACAGACAGTTTTCAAAATAATTGATCGTGAATGACGGCATTCATTTCTGGACATACTGTAGTAATGCTTCCTAAGCTTAAGGCATTTTACTCTCAGCACACTCAAAACCTGCCATATGTCCATGTGTAGAATCATGGACAATTAGCAGGCAAGTGATGAATTATGTCGAGAATCATCGGCAATTAGCAGGCAAGTGAAGAATTATGTGGAGAATCAGGGACAATTAGCAGGCAAGTGAGGAATTATGTGGAGAATCAGGGACAATTAGCAGACCAGTGATGAATTGTGTGGAGAATCAGGGACAATTGGCAGACCAGTGAGGAATTATGTGGAGAATCAGGGACAATTAGCAGGCAAGTGAAAGGGAAACTGCAAAGGTGTAGTTTTGTAGATGAATGATAAGAACTCCGTGGAAGTAGATAGAAAGAGCAATGAAGATATCGCGAAAGAAGTTAACTCACAAAGAGAACTGGTTACTAGCATCATAAGTAGGCAGCCTACAATCGCTGGTCGTGTTGTGAGAAGGGGAAATCTGGAGTACGTCGTCACAGCGGGAAAGCCGGAGGGGAAGAGATTCAGGAGGAGGCCGAGAAAGAACATACTGGACAGTTTGATATCATGGCACGGAGGAACATCAGTATCAGAAATGATTGACAGCACGTGAGACAGGGGAATGTGGACAAGCAAGAACACACACGCCGCACGGCATGGACTATAAGACGAAGACACCAAACCAATGCCCAAAGGGCAGATCAACAAGAAGTTACAAGAACCTAGAGTAGAACAATACCAAACTTAGACAGGACGTTCCAATGGATTAATCAGTACTGGCCAAACGTATTAACAACACGATCGATAGCAATTATTGCAAACTTGTTCGCTCCAGGGTGTATAAACGTGTTAATGATAATGGCAGTGGGGTGACGGTAGGCAACCAATATAAAGAATAAAGTACCGCTTTTATTGTGAATGAATTAGACAGTTTTTAAGGATTTCGAGAATTTTACGACATTCCCGTACTCCTAAAAATGTTCACTCCGGCGTGACCTTCACCGCGATCTTCAATGATTGGATAACAGCGTTAAACCTGGATCAGAATAAAAAGGGGTATTTTCCCTCAATTATGTGGGGTTGTAAAGAGCGTGGACTGAGCAGAACAATAGAGGTTAGCGCCACCAACAGTTTATTTATAGAACAATTGAACGCAAGCAAACTTTAAGATCTGTTCTACATCTAACGCAGTGATTCTCAAGCTGTCCATATTTATAGGGACAATTAAGGGGCCAAGGTAGGTGCTGAAGCTGGAAAAGACGTCTTTTCACGGCCACATGGATCATCCTGGGCAGACCTGTGTCTGGCGAACGAACAAAGGATCGACCAGGGTCACTGCCGTGAAGAAGCCTGCTGAAAATCTCAAACTCTGCACCCTACACGAGCGTCACACATGCCGGATGGAGTATGGTTCTTCACCTTCGAAGGTAGGACCAAGTCGTCAACATGCCGCGATTCTTCAAGTGGTTAACTTTTTCAGTGTCTTGCTTGCTTGCTTGTGTTCGCTGGCTGTGAACTTCAGCGCGAAGTCCTGTATGTCGGATGAAGACATCCTGTTGTCTAACATCACTGTGATGTCATACCGGACCTGAGGTTTGTGTGAGTATTCGTTATTCAATGTCTGGCTTATTGGTGTGCAGACTGGTGGTTCCTCGCCATGCAGGCAGATACTCTCCGACTTCGGAGGAATCATCAATCCTACTGATGTTAGCCAGGTTCCCGAAGGGACCTGTTGCCCAGGACGCACGACGTGGACGTGTCAGCAGGTCTTGCCCAGTATAGATCCTGGCCCTGGTGCCTTGGAAACACCTCTGCGTCCCTGTTTCAATGTCAAACAAAAAGTAGATTTGACCAAACATGGTGCGCAGTCAAATGAGCAAATATTTTCATGCTAATTTCCGGTCACTGAGAATTGAAATTGCGGAAGATACACGAAACACTAAAAATAATACCATGATCCCAGTATGGCGATATATCGTCCTCCTGTAGAAACGGGCGGTAACATTTGGCAATGTTATCCTTCGGGACTGAAGAGAGTTAATTAAAGAGTTAATTCGATGGTGTCGAAATTAAACAAGCAAGCAACCAAGAACATTCGCTACACTGTGTTTAACTTATCTTTTTAAAAAAAAATAACTTAAAACGTATTAGCTGCCTATCATCATCATCATGTGCCTTGATGATACGCTAAAACAATCGCTGGTGGCCATCTCATGCAATCACCAGAACCTTGGATCACGCCCGTGTTCTTGCCTTGATTATACCATTAGGCCAACTCATCTAGGTATATATATATTTGTCTTCCTTTTGCTCTGTTTTCCATGAAGTTTGCCAGTTGCAACTAAATTTTCAAGTTATTTTTTATTTTTTTATTTTTATGTGGAAAAAAAAAATGTCTCCCACACAATTTGGACTAGTCAGTACAATCTGAAAGTATTCACACTCACAGAAAGAGGACATTGCTGACATAAGAGGTTAATTTAATTAATAACATTATTTAACATTTAATAACAAGGTAACAGGCTAAAGAAAACTGGACTTACCAGGTAAAGATTCGTTGATACATTGCCAGAAATCAATCTGAAAAGTAAGAGATTCATTGAATGTAGATTGATATTTAAAAAAAAAATAACGATGTGGGTGCAAGAACTATATCTAAAGGAATCAAGTAGTGAGAAATTCAAACCCATAGACATCCAAGTGTATAGTAAATTGCATGTTCAAACTCTCTCTCTCTCTCTCTCTCTCTCTCTCTCTCTCTCTCTCTCTCTCTCTCTCTCTCTCTCTCTCTCTCTCTCTCTCCCTCCCTCTCCCCTCCCTCACTCCCCCCCCCCCCTAAGTTAAACAAAACTTTACAAATAAAAAATAAAAAAACAAGGGATAATTTATAAAGCATTTCAGATCGGGTAATTATTGTTAAATTTAAAGACTAAAAATGTAGTTAGTTTAGTCGACGGACCAACATCACGGCACACGGGTATAACCCATAAGTGCTCCGCTCTCCTCCTAACTCAAACCTGAGTCCGGAAAATCTCAGCTCAGTGTATGAACTCCGTCAGCACCGGCGAGGATCCTGAATTATTTTGGGTAGATTTTTAACTTCGAAAGTTTGCCCGGGCAACTCCGTTATGGTACTCTTTTTCGATTTTCAATTGACAAGGAATTTTTTTACGTGCGCAACAATACACACGGGCGTCCGATCTCACTACCCAGAGACCAGGGGAAATTTTATTACTAGAAGTCCACGTGAAATAATCCTGGCCCTAGCCGGGGCTTGAACCCGGGACATCCAGCACTCGAGGCGGACACCATACCTCGAGACCACTCAGCCCCTCTTTAAAAAAAAAGAAGTCTCGGGAGACTCCGTGGCGAAGTGGTCGAGCCATCGGACTCGGGTTCTGAAGATTGTAGGTTCGATTCCGGGCCGCGTCCTTCGGCTCATGAGTGCATTTTTTTCGGAGACTCCTGGGGGTCGTCGTTGAGCTACGGAGTTCGTGCTTTATGCGACGCTTTGCGCGCTTCGGAAAGAGGCTGAGCCATTTGGGATAAAATCCCGGTGCAATAAAGTCGACCCTGTCGACTTTTAAGCTACTTTAAAAAAAAACAACGTATCATCAGCATATGCCCCACCAATTGGCTTAGGCGTCCATGCCTTTGCACAGATCTCGGTCCTGGGTGTTGTGGATCAGTTCTGTCGATGACATTCCACCGACTCAATCCACCCAGCAGCATTTATCTTGGTCTACCTATGTCTTTCCCCCCTCTAATTTTTCCGGTTGTCACGATTTTTTTTCTCTCCAGTGCTCCTTTTCTCATCACATGACCAAAGAATGCGGTTTGTCTTTTTCATTTAGTTACATATAATGTTCTACTTTTATTAGCCTCAGTCATGCTTCAAAGAATACATGCGACTATTATTAGAAGTATGACTGACTGGCACCTAGATGTCTTGACAGACGATAGTTTGTAATATAGAGTTATACCCCTTCGACCACATAAACGATGGACGCAGGGAATAACAGAGTCCATGGGAATATCGATACATGAAGCCCATAAGCGGGCACTCTCCTCGCTGTTTATACTTCACCTCGACAACACAAGGTACAAGAGGAACATGATGAAATAAGATGAGACCTCTTCATAGCACAAAGCCTGGGCAGAATTTAGAGACCATGTGTTGCCCACACTAGCACGATCCTTCTCTCGGCCTGCCTAGTTAACTCCAGAAGAGCACTAATACGCCTGGAACAAGATAAGCTGCAGAAGCTGCCTTATCAGCTAAGCAATGCTCAAACTGTCCCCCTATCGGAGCTTCCATCCTAGACCATTTGCCGACAAAGTCTTAGAGCCTAGTCTACCCTGTCTTTCAGTTGCATTTCCTCGCACAAGGGTAAGGCTTGTACCCTCCCAATTGCGCTCCTCCGCCCGAAGCTGTTGGTACAATGTGGCGTGTCGGGTCACACGCAAAGCCTGCATAACGAAATAAAAATGGTGATCTCTCTCTAACACCAAATCACAAAGCAGGCAAAATAATACTTGGAGTAAGTAGGAAAGAATTGATTTCAAGATGTTGATGATTATTATTTAGGAATAAGAAACGAAAAAAAAAAAGAGAGAAAATCTGACAGGATGAGAAAAAATGAGGTGTTATATTAATCATAAACACCTGGTTTAAACAACATAAGAGGCGACTGTACACATGGACATGCATGGAAAAGGAAGCATTCAATGACATTGACTACACATTTTGTTTTATTTCGCTCGCTTTCAACCCGAGCGTAGTCGATTCACGTGATACTACTTTTATTAGCACTGGCCTGATTTTTGCGTGTGTATTAGCTTTCCCTATTACCCGTGTCCCTCACAATCAGGTGAACCCGCTCCGACTTCTGAGGTACTTGTAATTTACATCCCCAAGTCAAAGACGAGAAGTCAACATTTTCGTCCAACTAACCGGTTTAGGGAATGAACCCGCTACTGCGTCACCAACACACCGGAAGTTTTAGAGTGAGCGTTCTTATCCATTCGGCCATGCTGACCCCGACTACATGATGTGAGGTAAAAGATTTAGTAATACATTTATACAGGGTGTTTGTAAAGTCTCACTACACTTTGTATGTAGAACAATTTTGAAAAGTTAAGTATATCACGTCATCCAAAACTGTGCTAAATATTCATTAAATTAGTTAGAACAGTCACTGCGATGTTCTAATGTTGTCTCGGGGAAGCTGAAATTACCAATCAAGTATTTATTTGAACTTATTCAGTATATTTCTAACCGTAATGCTATGAGGAGTTTGTTTATCAGGAAATCTTGCTATAAATCCTTGAACAACCATCCATGTGTATCGAGGGCCACTTCGAAACACTTGTTTAACCAAAACAATAAGACATTTCTTCCGTTGATAACACCATTCTGTTTGATGAGCAAAGAATTACTCCTGCAGACGGCAGCCATTCGCTGCATATTGCTTCACGAAGGACTGTGGAGCACATTTTTTGATTACGTCATGTACTTGATTTTTCAAATCTGTTCTACATACAAAGTGTAGTGAGACTTTATAAACACTCTGTATGTGTGCAAGCAGTACTTAGTGTTAACTACAACAGTGATTACGTCCCACTGTCATCTTCTGCCTATAGTATCTTGCGGTGTTGGACAGGTGAGTTTTCAACCTGAGGAATTAAAGTCGCCTTTCTAGTGTAGTCACCGCGAACTGTGCAGGTTAGCGTTTTCTGTTTGGCCCCGACAAAAAAAAAAAAAAAAATCACACATTACCGAAGATTCGAACCTGGCATTCTAGCCATTCTTACCTGGCATCCTAGCCAAAAGTTAGTTGCATATCCTTTAGAGGAAGTAGGAGTCAACCCCAGCATTTGTTGCTGTTCGTTATTCCCGGCCAGGTTTACGTTCAGTAGTTGCCATTACATTCTGAACGACTGGCACTCATACCTCTCATAGAAAACCAACGCAAGATAGTTTGCTGCCAAATTGCCTGCAGCTGTGTTTCGTACCGGCGTGCGGGATTACGAACTGCACCCGTAACCCCTTCACTCTCCTCTATTACGTTTGGTAAATCAAAGCGTATGTGAAAAGATAAAAACGAAGTCATGAACATTCGACTTTTGCTTGGATTATTCTAAGAACAAACAAAGAAGTTCAAGAATTATACAGGAAAGAAAAGAGATATTACGTGAAAACTGACGAAAAAAAATAAACTCAGAAGGAATGGATGGCTGAAGAAATCTTTACGTTGATGGAAAAAAGAAAACAAAATAACAATGACAAAGAATATGATATGATAAATAAAGAAATATGATATAAATACATAAGGGTGAAAGAAAATTGGTTAAAGGAGATAAGCAACAAAATTGAATTAAATTCTTGTAAATGTTTTAAAAACAAACAACATACACAGACAAACCAGTTCTTTGACAGGAGCATAAATAAGATTAAACACAGGATGCTTGACATCAAAGACAAGAAAGGAATTAATAAAAGAAGATGCTTTTATAAAGAGGCGAGATTAATAAATAAGAGAGGTATATTATAGGAAAAGAGCAGAACTGACAGAAGAAGGTAACTTTGAAGGTATTTACAACACTAAACGAAGAAGTTGTAGATCCATAGACACGTGTGAAGAAAAGAAAAAAAAAAAGCTGGTCAGATTGAGGTAAAGGTGTTAGAAGTACTGGGAGAATGTGGAATAGAAATATTAACTGAACTGTTGAGTGATATTTACAACAGTGGGAATATCTGTTAAGTGATATTTACAACACTGGATACATTTGTTGAGTGATATATATACAACAGTGGATGCATCTGTTGAATGATATTTACAACATTGGATGCATTTGTTAAATGATGTTGAATGATATTTACAACATTGGATGCATGTGTTAAATGATGTTGAATGATATATACAACAGTGGTTACATCCGTTGAATGATATTTACAACAGTGGATACATTTGCTGAATGATATTTACAACTGTGAATGCATTTGTTGAATGATTATTTTCTTCTTTCGTTCGCTTGAAATATGTCTATATCTGCAATGTCGTCTCTTGCATGAATTGAACTGTTTTTTTTTTCAGTTCACACAGTGGTCCATAGAGTTTATCTTCCACTGTCGTCTCTCTAGGCCAGAAGGTTTGCCTAGATATGATATATTTTGGGCAGTCTTGGAGTATGTGCTCTGCTGTCTGCGACGCCAATCCACATGTGCACATGGCTGTTTCACCAATCTTGAATTTTGTATACATGTGGTTGCGTAATCTATTGTGTCCTGTTCTGAGGCGCAGAATAATGACTTGTTCTGGTCTGTCCATAACGTGGTAGTCATCTTGAGCAAGTTTTGGTGGCTTTCTGACTGATTTGATCATTCTTTTCTTTTGGTGGTATGTAACGGGCACATCAGGCTGTTCTTCTTTGGCTCCTTCCTTAGCCAATTGATCAGCTCTGTCGTTTCCGGGTACTCCACAGTGGGATGGTATCCACTGTATGGTGAATTTATGCTGACTGCTAAGTTCAGAAAGTAGTGTCCTTAGTACTGGCAATTTCCCAGAGAGGAGCGCCTCGAGTACTGATTTTGCATCTGTTAGTAGCACCACAGATTGTGTACCATTGCTGTTATTTAGTAATTTCTCTGTTGCTATCTTGATTGCCTCAATTTCGGCATCATAGTTATGTCAGTACTTTCCTGTCGGTACTCTGGCTGTGTCCCTAGTATTATTTGGGTATTCTATGTACACTCCCGCTCCTCCATTTCGAACAGCATTTTGTGCTGACCCATCTGTGTAGACTCGGATCCAGAGATCCTGTGGGTATTCTTCATCAAGGAAGCTGAGAGTGGCTGTTCTGCGCTGCACACTGTTCTGTTCTTCCTTGTCAAATATTCCTCTCACTTTTGTCTGGATTTGTAACGATAGTCTAAGCTCATCTTTCCATGGAGTTCGCTCTGGAATAGTTGTTAGGGGGATACCAACTGTGGGCAGATCAGTGGTTTCTCTGCAGAGTCGTTTGGCCTGGTGGATAAAACTACTTCTTTTCAACCGCCCCATAGCTAGGTTTTCAAATCTGTTCTTCATAGGGTGGCCTGGCAAGCTGAGGAACTTTTCTGCTTGTATTAGCGTTTTCGTATCTCTGCGCTCACTCAGTGCCTGTGTCCTCCCCATCTTCTCCATTTCCACTATAGGGGTTGATCTCATCCCTCCTGTGGTGACTCTAAGTGCTTGATTTTGCACCTTGTCCAGCTCTTGTAGTGTGGTTTTTGATGCTGAACACCACGCCGTTGACCCATATTCCAGGTGTGGTCGTATGCTCTGTTGGTAAACTTTGCTAAGTATTTTCGTACTGGCTCCCCATGTGGTTCCACTTAGCTTTCTCAGGATGGCTATTTTCCTTCTGGCTTTTGCTACTGCTTTGTTGATGTGCTTTCTCCATGTCAGCTTGCCATCAAATGTTACTCCAAGGTATGTTGGTTCTTTATCTTCTCTTAGGGATGTTCCATTTATCTGGATGATCCCTGCCTTTTGTTTTGGAGAGAGGGTAAATAGGGTGGTGCTGCACTTGTCAGTGTTTATGCTGACACACCATCTATTTGCCCATGCAGCAAATGTATCTACAGCTCTTTGTAGCAATCTGGTGGCCACTGATGCATATTCATTTGTGCTCCATAGAACCAGGTCATCGGCGTACATTGCCGCTTTAATTCCATGCGGTAGGTGAGCAACAAGATCATTGATGAAGATTAGAAAAAGTGTGGGGGACAAGACTCCGCCCTGGGGGACACCGTGACGCAGTAATACTTTCTTGCTCTTGAGTCCGTCTATCTGTACTCGGGCTCTTCTGTTGTGCAAGTATGCTTTCACCCATTTGTACATTCTTCCATTGACTTTGCAGTTTCTCAGTTTCTTCATCAGACCTTCTTTCCAGACTTTGTCAAAGGCTTTCTTCAGATCTATCCATGCCGCAAGCACCAGCTTCTTCTCTTGGAATGCATCCTCAATTTCTTGAGAGAGGTAGGTTGTCTGATCTTCCGTAGAGTAGCACTGCCTAAAGCCAGCCTGCTGTGGCACAAGGATGTTTTTACTTTCAATGTACCACTGCAGTCTGTGATTGATGAAGCGCTCCAGTGTTTTGCAGAGACAGCTGGTGAGGCTAATTGGTCTGTAGCTAGAGGCAATGGAACCATCTTTCCCTGATTTTAGGAGGGGTATCATGATTGCTTCTCTCCAGGCTTGTGGAACACTGCCTAAGGTCCAGCTGTTATTGAAGATCTGCAACAGCTTTGTTTTGGCCTCTGTTCCTAGGTTCCTGATCATTTCATTGGAGATACCATCAGCTCCTGGTGACTTTCTCATTTTCAGTTTTGATATGGCTAGCTCCAGTTCGCTGATTGTGATGGGTGCCTCCAGAACCTCATGTACTATTTCCTTCTGTCCTGTATGTTGTCGTTTCTCTCGAATCTCTTGTTGTTTCTCTGGACTAATTTTGATATTGCTATCTTGTGAGAATGAGTCCGCAAAATGGTCAGCTGCTTGCTTTCTTGTTAAGATTTTTCCATCTTTATGTAGCTCAATTTTTGAGTTTCTCCCTGTGCCCTCGTCATTAAGCTGTTTTATTAGCTTCCACAATTTCCTTGTGTCTCTTTCAAAGTTCAGAGACTCCGTTTTCTCCTGCCAGCTTTTCCGTCTAGCCTGCAGCTTGGCCCTTTGAAATTTGGCTTTTGCATGCTGGAATTTATTGTGGTGCTCTTGGCTGGGTGTGGCCTCTGCTTGCTTTCTACACACTTCAAC
Organism: Cepaea nemoralis; assembly: GCA_014155875.1. Lineage (NCBI taxonomy): Eukaryota > Metazoa > Mollusca > Gastropoda > Stylommatophora > Helicidae > Cepaea > Cepaea nemoralis. Next base: position 186,007 of record JACEFZ010022354.1, read on the forward strand.
ATCATTATGCAACTGTTCCAGTTCACTACTCCAGTAGGGTTTATATTGTTTACGGGCTCCTCTTGGTACTGTTTCTCGCGCTGCCTGTATTTGCCATTTTTTGCATTTCCCAAACTCTTCAACTACTTTATTTATGTCTTTCTCAGTGTTCAGGTTTCTAACCAATATGCTGGTGCGATGCTTGTACATTGCCCAATCTGCTTTCTTGTAGTTCCACCTCGAGAGGGTGATGCTTTCACTTACAAGCTCATTTTCTACGGTTAGAAAGACTGGCCGATGGTCACTGCCACCAAGTTGTTTCCCAACAATTCGTGTAATGTTCCACTCCAGGTCTGGTGAATGAAAAGCCAGGTCAGGTGTAGTTGTAGAGTGCCATGATCTCGAGTAGAAAGTATGTGGGTCGGACGGCTTGTTAATCAACATGAATCTATTCTCATCCTGCCAGTCTTCCAGTCTCTCTCCTCTCTGGTCCATGTGATCATAGCCCCAGCTCTGCGAGTGGCTGTTGAAATCGCCACACACAATCATTTTTTCTTTTAGTGGTAGTGTGTCCAGTGCCTGTGGGCGGTCACTTAGACAGTAGTAATTGATCAGATGTAGATCTGTATTACCTGTCTTAAGTTTAAGTGTCTGATACTCAGCCCCTTCCATGTAGATGAATGATTATATTATCACATCAAATCACATCCCATCACGATGTATTGTATTGTATTGTATTACTTATATTATATAGAAGATATGGCAGGAATCAACATTGGGGGACGATACATCAATAACATTAGATATGCAGATGATACAGTATTGATTGCAGAAAATGAACAGGAACTGCAACATTTAGTAGATGCGGTTGTTGCAAACAGTGAACAACCAGGGTTAGAATTGAATTGTAAGAAGACACAGATTATGGTTGTCGCTGGGATGAAGGAAACACCACAATGTAATATACATATAAATGGGCATATTCTTAAACAAGGGAATCGGTACAGTTATGTCGGAACAGTCATAACATCTGATGGGAGATGCTTTGAAGAGATTAGAACAAGAATCGCCATTGCGAAGGTAGCCTTTTGCAAGATGAAAAACATACTGACCAATAAAAAGATATCATCTGAAATGAGAAAAAGAATGTTAAAGTTCTACATAGAAGTTGTACTTTTGTATGGATGTGAAGAGTGGACAATGAGCAGATAAGCTGAAAAAACATCTGATGGCTGTGAACATGTGGTTTCTGAGGAAATTGCAAAGAATACCATGGACAGATAGAACAACCAATGAAAAAGTCCTTCAAAGAACAAATGAAGATAGTAGACTGATTAGAGACATTAAACGTAGACAGTCAAAATATTTTGAGCATGTTATGAGAAAAAATAAATTGGAGAACTTTGTGACAACTGGCGAGAACGAAGGGAAGAGACCAAGGGGAAGACAGAAGTAAATACCTGGATGTCTTGGCCACGTGGCATGGTCGAGACAGAAACACGGAGCTGATTCACGACTCTGGTGATCGAGTGAGATGGCAAAACATGACCGCCCACGCTTATCGGCATGACACATGATGATGATGTTATATTGTCTCATTATATATTCCATCCATCATGTGCTAACAGGGGAAAAAGATCTGGAGACATTACACATCCCTGCCACACACCTCTTTTAATACGCTGATATTGACCTACTTCATTATCAACTCTCATGTCAGCTTGTTGTTTCCAATATATGTGTTTTACAGTCTAAGGTCTTTTCCATCAGTTTGTAGATCTTCAAACATCCTTATCATGTCGACATGCTTCACTTTATCAAAAGCCTTTGTGTAGTCAATAAAGCAATGATGTATATCTTTATTTACTTCTATATAACGTTCAATTACTGTCCTCATTATATACACAGCATTTACTGTACATTTGCCTTCTACACTCACATTGTTCCTCTCCTATTTCGGGTTGTGTTTTCTTCCTAACTCTTTGCATGATAATTCTTAGCAAAATCTTTGTGATGTGACTCATTATACTAATTGTTCGATGGTGATCACATTGCAAGGCTCCTGATTTCTTTGGGATTGCAATAAATACAGAATTACATAATTCATGAGGTATATCTGCATATAATATATGGTATTCAGGAGTCTGGTAACTTTATCTATTCCGTATTCTTCTAAAGCAATAATCATTTCTGTTGTGATGCTGTCTGAACCGGGGGTCTTGCCAGATTTCATATGGTTAAGAGCATTCTGAATTATATATTATGTTATGTTATGTTGTCTCATGTTATCGCAGGTTATGTTTTGTTGTTTTATATTACATTATGCCTCTTCTCCAACTGATCTTGCCATTCATCATAATAAAATAATATAACATAACATAACATAATATAGGTTCTTCTTCTTTTTCTCTATTTCCTCTCTCACCTTCTCGCTAACTTTCAAACGTGCTCTCCAATCCTTTTATATTTCTTCCCCTCTTTCTTTGTTTCCCTCTATCTTTTCTCTCATCAACCCCCACCCCCTCACTCTTTCTTCTCTATCCCCTCTACCCGTCATCTACCCCTGCCTCTCTCCCTCTCTCTTCTCCCATCTCCCTTTCCCGTCTACCTCTCATCCTCCCCCTATCTATTTTTCTCCTCTCGCTCTTTCTCACGTCTTCTCTCTTTCTCCTGTCCCCCTCCCCCCTCTCACTCTGGTGTGTGTGTGTGTGTGTGTGTGTGTGTGTGTGTGTGTGTGTGTGAGAGAGAGAGAGAGAGAGAGAGAGAGAGAGAGAGAGAGAGAGAAACTCACAACAAAAACAACATACACAGAAACACGCCTCAATAAACTGTCTATAACTTGAACCACAGCCAACAACTAGCTGTAATCAATTCTCCTTGGGAAAATACGACACTTGGAAAAGCGAACACATACAGTAACCCGAGATCTCAATGAAAGCGGGATACACCATAAACAAGAAGGCAAACCTGGAGCAGCTGTCGACCTTGTGGTTACCGTAATAACACAATTTCCCCACATTCTACATTGTAGAGTACCGCTTGAATGTAATTCTTTGATCACTGCCTGTGCCCATGGGCTACACAGCGAAGTTAGCATGTGACAGTTTATGACAAAGGAACTCAGTTGCTGGTTGTAAATTAGGCCGCAGAACGGCTTCGATACACCGACTTGGAACACTAGTAATTAGCTTGATATGAGTTAGAAACATCAGGCACCCACGTCACGGCCAAGTGGGTTTAGCACCATATAACAAATGTGTCTTAAAACCAGCGTCTAGCCACTACCTTATCGCAGTTCCCAGACAGGTAGGCCAGAGTCTAGCGACAACCCTATCACGGCTCCCAGACAGGTAGGCCAGAGTCTAGCCACAACCCTATCACGGCTCCCAGACAGGTAGGCCAGAGTCTAGCCACAACCCTATCACGGCTCCCAGACAGGCAGGCCAGAGTCTAGCCACTACCCTATCACGGCTCCCAGACAGATAGACAATAGTCTAGCCACAACCCTATCGCAGCTCCCAGACAGGTAGACCAGCGTCTAGTCACTACCCTAAGACGGCTCCCAGACAGGTAGGCCAGCGTCTAGCCACAACCCTATCACGGCTCCCAGACAGGCAGGCCAGAGTCTAGTCACTACCCTATGACGGCTCCCAGACAGGTAGGCCAGCGTCTAGCCACTAGTCTATCACAGCTCTCAGACAGGTAGACAGGAGTCTAGCCACTACCCTATCGCGGCTACCACAAACGATTCCTGAAACAAGGATCTGTGATGGGTCTCGTGTAGACTTGACTCTGTCAAAACTGTCAAATATCTTGTGCATATATCACCTTGTGGTGTAGGGCAGCCGGTAGGTCTTGAGCCTAATAGATACGGTTGTCTGGCAAGGGCAGTCGCCGTGAACTGTGCAGGTTAGGGTTTCCTTTTTGCCCCCACAGGAAAAAATCCATACCTTACCGAGGATTCGAACCTGGGTATCCGGAAGCAGAACCCAGCATCTTAGACCTGACTGTGCAGAGGAATATGTGGTCAGTGTTCACCTCTCTTAACGAGCACAGGTGTGAGTCCCTCGGCCGCTCTCGAGTATGACAATAGTAGCACACCATCTCTTCCTCCCCCCTCCTCCCAAAGCGAGTAAACTAAGGCGTCAATTACACATGTGTGTGAAGGAGCAAACACCTGAGCGGAAACCTACCTTATCAGGCGGACACGTCTCGGCTGCCGTCAGTAGAAGCTGTATTTGTGGAATGGACGACGTCTGCATGGACACCTGCAAAATTCAACAGTAGATGGTTGATGGACAGTCATGTGACTACAAGTCTGTCGTTCTTTGTGCACATCTCTCTCTCTCTCTCTCTCTCTCTCTCTCTCTCTCTCTCTCTCTCTCTCTCTCTCTCTCTCTCTCTCTCTCCTTCTCTCCTCTCTTTCTCTTCCCTCCCCTCCCTCTTTTATTTGTTTTATTTGTCTCCAAGCAGTTTTCTGCTCTGCATCTGTGAAGTGATAGTACCATCATATTTTGTAGATCTGAGAGCAAGGAGGAATAACTGGCTAATCTTTTCCTCACTTTGACAAGCGATGAGCCCAGGTGCTGAACTCGGGTCCGACAGTGCTCATATCATTAGTATAATATGAATAATATTTGGTGGAACTGTGGTAAAGCTGTGGAAATGTAAATAATATAAAATAACACAATGTAATGCAGCATTATGGAACAGAATTATGAAACATACAGGACGTTGCGGCGACTAGCCTTCATCAGCAAACAAATGCATATTCAAAACAGAACATATAGTCACGGAGAAAACCCTCTAGTGACCACTATACTGTATAAGAACGAGATTAGAAGAATAAAAAGATGGAGGTGGGGGTGGGAATGGGAACAATGAAGAGAAAGTGAACATAAAAATAAAAAAAAAAAAATAAAAAAATTATTTGCTACTCATCTCAGAATCACAGGCTGTGATATTGACATGAATAGGACCCCCCCCCCCCCACCCCTTTTTTTGGGGGGGGGGGGGGGGGTCATATCCTTTACTGTCAACACCAGCATCTTTCAGCTGTATGTTGATTTCTTGGCAAGATTACGCTCAGTAGTTTGCCATTGCTTTCTGAGCGGCCGGCTCACATACCCCATAAGTTACCGATGCGATTCGAACCACTGCTGATTCTAACCGTCATCACGTTACCGACGAGAATATACGAGATTACGGAGAAAAGTCATAACCTCTAAGCCACGAAGCCGGCTGAATAGGACCCTGCTACTCTCATATAGACAGCCGTGGGAGTCTGCGGGTCAAGGGGATCGGGGTTTAGTTTAGTCGACGGATCAACATCACGGCACACGGGTGTAACCCATAAGTGCTCCGTTCTTCTCCTAACTCAAGCGTGAGTCCGGATAAACTCAGCTCAGTGCACGAACTCCGTAGCACCAGCGAGGATCCTGAAATATTTTGGGTAGATTTTTAACTCAAAATGTTTTTCCCGGGCATAGCTGGTATGTTACTCTTTTTCGATTTCCAACTGCCGAGGGATGTTTTTTACGTGCGCAACAACACACACGGGCGTCCGATCTCACTACCCAGAGACCAGGGGAAGTTTTATTACTAGAAGTAGACTCTCGGTGAGTGATAGAGTCAATATCAAGCCGGCCGCCTTTACTTCCTAAAACATATTACAGTATCCATTTTAGGCCTGGCTAACCTAAGAGCACAGGTCACTTTTGAAATATCCGCCCAATGTAGACTGGAACCCATGATGACCAGCCGCGCGGGTGAGTGTCTAGGGACTAGGCTACCATTACTCCCGTATCTTGATTGTGACTGTCCATTTATATCTTCTCCGTTATATAGCTCTATTATCCTTAAATCTTCCCTCCAATATAATTTTCAGAACATTGTGTCGTTTGGTGTGAACCAAAATATATTTTTTTTAAATTTCTATTTCTCGTCTGCGCCTCTTTTGTTATCGAGTTCTTCTAGAATTTCCTTATCTGTCTCTTTTCCACTGTAACTCAGACCAGCCTTCTGTATATCCACATTTCCAAAGGCCCAGTTTCATGTTCCACCCTTTTCATCAAAGCCCATTCCTGCAATTCATACAGCACATTCAGATTGATCTGCTAACGTAAACATTTCAATAATGTACTGATATCTAAACTTTCATTGATTCTATAAATGATGGAGATATGTCAAAGAAAGTTTCATATCTAAGCTGGCACTCAGCAAGCTAGCGATGAAAGATCACAAGCAAAACATCACATCATATCATATCACATCATATCATATCACATCGATCCAGTTAATTAAGGAAAGATTTCACAGGAAACGTAGATATCTGGATTTACAACCCATTCGCAATCATAGTGTAAACTTTGCAAGCAAACCTTGTTAAGTAGAGGTGATATGGTATCGAAAACAGGAGATTGACAACTGTAAGATAGTATTAGAATCTGAAAGAACACAAAATAATAACGATGATTCTCAATGATTTTCACTACCAAAGTGTTTTTTTTAAAAATCTTTGGATTACCCTGATCCTATAACAATTATGCTCTCGACGACGACGACAACAAAAACTTCAAAAACAACAACAACAACAACAACAACAACAACGACGACGACGATGACGACGACGACAACAACAATAACAACAACACTTATTGGATTGTGACAGTATGTCAGTGTTTTTCAGCAAAGTATTCTTGTTTATATGTATTTTATTTTCGCTGATAAATACTTGGGTCGAAACGTTGTCTTGTATCTGTGTGAGTTATTCCTGTCGGTGAGCTCCCTAGTCACAGTCTGTACTGATTCGGATTCCAGGCTTCAAAGAGTCTAACAACTGGTGGAACATTTCCACCGCAACTTGTTCAACAACCAATGAAACAGTTCTAAAACGAGCGTACTATCTGATGCTTATTAAAGATGAAGGTTCGTTAAGGAGAGGGTGTTGACGGTTATCATTGTGGAGTTAATGAGCGGGTGTTGACGGTTATTGTGGCGTTAATGAGCTGGTGTTGACGGTTATCATTGTGGAGTTAATGAGCGGGTGTTGACGGTTATTGTGGCGTTAATGAGCTGGTGTTGACGGTTATCATTGTGGAGTTAATGAGCTGGTGTTGACGGTTATTGTGGCGTTAATGAGCTGGTGTTGACGGTTATCATTGTGGAGTTAATGAGCTGGTGTTGACGGTTATTGTGGCGTTAATGAGCTGGTGTTGACGGTTATCATTGTGGAGTTAATGAGCTGGTGTTGACGGTTATTGTGGCGTTAATGAGCTGGTGTTGACGGTTATTGTGGCGTTAATGAGCTGGTGTTGACGGTTATCATTGTGGAGTTAATGAGCTGGTGTTGACGGTTATCATTGTGGAGTTAATGAGCGGGTGTTGACGGTTATTGTGGCGTTAATGAGCTGGTGTTGACGGTTATCATTGTGGAGTTAATGAGCGGGTGTTGACGGTTATTGTGGCGTTAATGAGCTGGTGTTGACGGTTATCATTGTGGAGTTAATGAGCGGGTGTTGACGGTTATTGTGGCGTTAATGAGCTGGTGTTGACGGTTATCATTGTGGAGTTAATGAGCGGGTGTTGATGGTTATTGTGGCGTTAATGAGCTGGTGTTGACGGTTATCATTGTGGAGTTAATGAGCTGGTGTTGACGGTTATTGTGGCGTTAATGAGCTGGTGTTGACGTTTATCATTGTGGAGTTAATGAGCGGGTGTTGATGGTTATTGTGGCGTTAATGAGCGGGTGTTGACGGTTATTGTGGCGTTAATGAGCGGGTGTTGACGGTTATCATTTTAGAGTTAATGAGCGGGTGTTGACGGTTATCATTTTAGAGTTAATGAGCGGGTGTTGACGGTTATCATTTTAGAGTTAATGAGCGGGTGTTGACGGTTATCATTTTAGAGTTAATGAGCGGGTGTTGACGGTTATCATTTTGTCGTTATCTCGCTTTGCACTCAAGCTGTAGTCCACACAAGAGCTACCGCTTCTAATGCACTGGACTGATTTTTGTGTGTATATTTGCTTTCCTTACTACCAGTGTCGCTCGCCATAAGTTGAATTAACCCCGGCTCTGAGGTACTTGCAATTAGTTAGTTAGTTAGTTAGTCGACAGATCATCCTCGTTGCACATCGAACCATTCAGTCCATAAGTGCTCGGATCCCCTCCTCAGCAAATCCCGCAGCATGTAGCGGCTAACGACGCCAGTTCTGTGTTGGTTTATCAATCTTCTTTGGCTTCCTGCGTAGTGTTCTTTACTTGCAATTGACTCCTCCAAGTCAAGGACGAGAAGTCAATATTTCAGTCCAATTGACCAGTGTAACTGAACCGGATACCTCGACATTATATGTTTCTCAGCTTATCTGCTTGTTGCCAATGTTTCACATGCATACGCCAACACTCTTTTTCTCACTGTCGTCGACAGCTGTTTACTGGTTAATATATTCTCCATCTTGCAAAAGCCTACTTTAGCCCAGGTGATTCTTTTTCTAATCACTTCAATGCATCTCGCCCCAAATGTTATGACTGGTCCAAGATGGTTGTATCGATTCAACTGGTTAAGAATTATCTCATTTACTAGGATTGTGGCGTTACTTTTATCCTTGAGATGATTATAATTTCCGTTTTCTTACAACGTAATTCTAACCCCGGTTGCTCGCTGTGTGCAATAATAGAATACACAAAATGCAGCAAATCCTGCGCATTGTTTGCAATCAATGCTGTATCATCTTCATATCGATGACGTGCGCATATGAGAAGTTTGTGCAAAGAAAACGGGGGTCGTTAGCATTCATACACTGGGGTATTTGCTGAAGGGGGTCGGACGTTTGTTGGTGCATCTCGAATGTCGGCCAGTCGCTTCTGGTAATCGATAATCAGCAACCAGGAGGTATTATAGGAATAATCAAACAGTCTAGGAAGTGCAAGAGAACATACATGAGAACACGCACAGGGGCAAATAATAAAATGTTCAAGAGAACATGCAAGCAAATGTGTAAGACAGCATACATGAGAACTAAAACAGGAAATACAAGAGAGCACATAAGAAAGCGTATAAGAAAACACACAAGAGAACACATAAGAGAACAGACAATAGAGTATTTAAGAGAAAATATGAGAGAACACACAAGAGAGTATGTAAGAGAAAGCATAATAGAACGCACAAGAGAGTATGTAAGAGAAAGCATAAGAGAACGCACAAGAGAATACACAATAGAACACACAAGAGAATGTAAGAGAAAGCATAAGAGAACGCACAAGAGAATATACAATAGAACACACAAGAGAGTATGTAAGAGAAAGCAAAAGAGAACATACAAGAGAACAGACAATAGAACACACAAGAGAGTATGTAAGAGAAAGCATAAGAGAACATGCAAGAGAATACACAAGAGAACGCACAAGAGAGTATGTAAGAGAAAGCATACGAGAACGCACAAGAGAGTATGTAAGAGAAAGCATAAGAGAACACACAAGAGAATACACAAGATAACACACAAGAGAGTATGTAAGAGAAAGCATAAGAGAACGCTCAAGAGAATACACAAGATAACATACAAGAGAGTATGTAAGAGAAAGCATAAGAGAACGCTCAAGAGAATACACAATATAACACACAAGAGAGTATGTAAGAGAAAGCATAAGAGAACGCTCAAGAGAATACACAAGATAACATACAAGAGAGTATGTAAGAGAAAGCATAAGAGAACGCTCAAGAGAATACACAAGATAACATACAAGAGAGTATGTAAGAGAAAGCATAAGAGAACGCTCAAGAGAATACACAATAGAACACACAAGAGAGTATGTAAGAGAAAGCATAAGAGAACGCTCAAGAGAATACACAAGATAACACACAAGAGAGTATGTAAGAGAAAGCATAAGAGAACGCTCAAGAGTATACACAAGATAACATACAAGAGAGTATGTAAGAGAAAGCGTAAGAGAACGCTCAAGAGAATACACAATAGAACACACAAGATAATTTGTAAGACAAAGTATAAGAGAATATAGAAGACACCACAAGGGAACATACAAGGGAAGGTATGTTAAAACGTATAAGAGAAGACAACGAAAACGTACAATAAAATGGATAACATAACATAGAAGAGAAACTACACGGGAACACAAAAGAGAACATACATGAGAACATACAAGAGAACATATTGAAAACACACGAGAACGTACAAGAGAACGCAAAAGAAGAAATACAAGAGAAATATAAGAGACACACAAGAGTACATTTAAGATAATATGGAAGAAAACATATGTGAGAACATACAAGAGAACATTCAAGAGATCATGCATTAGAACATACGAGAGAACAGAAACGATAACATACAAGAGAACATTCAAGAGACAGTGCATTAGAACATTCGGGAGAACTGAAAGGAGAACATACAAGAGAACATTCAAGAGACCATGCATCAGAACATACGGGAGAACAGAACGGAGAACATACAAGAAAGAACACAAGAGAGTATGTAAGAGTGTCTACGGGTTTGTCAGATATGGTATGGTGTTGATTCTTAGCAACTAAGATTATATCTGGATTCCTTAACGGCCATCTTGAGTTAGAGGCACAAGGTTTACCTTCAATACACATTGCCCCAAAAGGAGAGAGAGAGAGAGAGAGAGAGAGAGAGAGAGAGAGAGAGAGAGAGAGAGAGAGAGAGAGAGAGAGAGAGAGAGAGAGAGAGAGAGTTAGAGAAGTGGGAGGGAGAAAGAAAGTGTGAGAGAATACAGGAAGAAAGAGGGGAGAGAGAGAGAGGGATGGTTGGAGGGAAAAGAGAGAGACAGAGAGAGGGAGAGTAAGAGAGGGAGGTAGGGAAAGAGAGACAGAGTAGGAGTGCGAGATGGAGGGTCGGGGGGGGGGGTAGAACCATAGAAAGAGGGAGAATTAGAGAGAGAGAGAGAGAGAGAGTGAGAGAGAGAGACAGACAGACAGACAGACAGAGAGAGAGATTGTGATAGGGAGGGTGGGAGGAAAAAGAGACAGACATGGGAGAGTGCGAGAGGGAGAGTGGGGGATGGAGAGAAACAGAAACATAGAAATGAGAGAGAGTGCGAGAGGGAGAGGGATGAAAAGAGAGAGAGACAGAGAGGTGGGAAAGTGCGGAAGGGAGGGAGTCAGGGAGGGAAAAGAGAGAGAGAGACAGAGACAGAGAAAGAGATGAAGAGAGAGCGAGAGGGAGGGGCGAAGAGAGGAAGTGAGAGAGGGAAGGAGAGCGAGATAGTGAACGAACGAACGAACGAACTTTATTTTAAAAGGGTAACAAATTGGGCACGCAGGCCCGTCTTACATTCGGTCCTTTCAATATCTCATCTTTCATTCATCACATGTGCATGTTACATTTAAATAGGGGGGGGGGGGGGGGAACATTGTCAAGTGGATTTTGTAAGCATAAACAATGCATATTACGCATTGTACATTCACATGGGAAAAAAAACATTGTCAAATGAAAGTTGTAAACATAAACAGTGCATATTGCAATGTTGTGAGACACATCCCCCATCCACCCTCACACCCCGCAGCCACCCACACATCCCCCCCCAACAACACCCCCCTCATCCACCCACACATACCTCCACGCACTCACACAGACTCATTGTGTGAGTTAGGGTGGCAGGGAGGGGGGATGAGAGAGGGAGAGAGAGTGCGCGCGTACGACTGGAAGGGTGAGAGAGAGAGAGAGAGAGAGAGAGAGAGTAGAGACAGGCAGACAGACAGAAAGCAATGGGAGATCGTGTTAGAGCCCGCCAAAGCAACGACCCTGTCAGGTAACACACATAAAATCCATTGTGAACCCAACCACAGAGAGATTAATGAGTAAGCCCTGCTGAACTAGCCCTAGGGCAAACACCAAAACCACACAAAGGCCAGCAACAGCCTATAATTAATAAATCTTGACATCAGCTTTCCAATTCTGTGTCGGCTGTCTGAGAGCGGATAAACCTATACTGGATCCCCGACCTCAGATGTGTCCAAGGATGACAGCTGACTGAGCCACAAATTACCGCCCCTGGTCGAGCAGCTACTCGTGTCGACAAGAGGTACATAATAACAAGATAATTGTGGAGATATAACAAAAATAATAAGAAAATTGTTGAGATATAACATCAATACTCACAAGATAATTGTGGAGATAATGAATATTTGTGAAGTCTTACTAGACTTTGCATGTAGAATACATTTGAAAAATGAAGTAGATGATGTCATCATAAAATGTGCTACACAATTCCTTAAACTATTTACAATAGTTACTGCTATAGTCTAACGCTGTTTTGGGGAAGCTGGAAAGTACCAACGTAGTATTCAATATAACATGTATTGGAAATGTCCACCACGAGCTTCAAGGCATGACTACACGTCTCTTCATATTGTCAAATACCTTCTGCAGCGACACGTCTGCGGCGGAATCGACATACAAAATGTAGTGAAACCTAACAAACATCCGGAATAATAACAATTATAACAAGATGATTGTGGAGATTTAACAATAACAAGATAACTGTGAAGATATAACAATAATAATTCCATGATAATTGTGAAGATATAACAACAATAATATAAGATAATTGTGGATATATGTAACAATAACAAAATAATAGTGGAGATAAAAGAACAATAATAACAAGATAATTGTGCAGATATAACACTAATAATATCAACATAACTGTGGTGTTATACCAACAAAAACAAGATAATTATGGAGGTATAACAACAATAACACGATATATGTGGAGATATAACAACAATAATAACAAGATATATGTGGAGATATAACAACAACAATAACAAGATATATGTGGAGATATAACAATAACAAGATATATGTGGAGATATAACAACAATAACAAGATATATGTGGAGATATAACAATAACAATAACAAGATATATGTGGAGATATAACACCAATAACAAGGTATATGTGGAGATATAACACCAATAATAAGATATATGTGGAGATATAACAATAACAAGATATATGTGGAGATATAACAATAACAAGATATATGTGGAGATATCACAATAACAATAACAAGATATATGTGGAGATATAACAATAACAATAACAAGATATATGTGGAGATATAACAATAACAATAACAAGATATATGTGGAGATATAACAATAACAATAACAAGATATATGTGGGGATATAACAACAACAATAACAAGATATATGTGGGGATATAACAACAACAATAACAAGATATATGTGGAGATATAACGACAACAATAACAAGATATATGTGGAGATATAACAACAATAACAAGATATATGTGGAGATATAACAACAATAACAAGATATATGTGGAGATATAACATCAATAACAAGATATATGTGGAGATATAACAACAATAACAAGATATATGTGGAGATATAACAATAACAATAACAAGATATATGTGGAGATATAACAACAATAACAAGATATATGTGGAGATATAACAACAATAACAAGATATATGTGGAGATATAACAACAATAACAAGATATATGTGGAGATATAACAACAACAATAACATGATATATGTGGAGATATAACAACAATAACAAGATATATGTGGAGATGTAACAACAACAATAACAAGATATATGTGGGGGTATAACAACAACAATAACAAGATATATGTGGAGATATAACACCAATAACAAGATATATGTTGAGATATAACACCAATAACAAGATACATGTGGAGATATAACAATAACAAGATATATGTGGAGATATAACAACAATAACAATATATATGTGGGGGTATAACAACAACAATAACAAGATATATGTGGAGATATAACAATAACAAGATATATGTGGAGATATAACAATAACAAGATATATGTGGAGATATAACAATAACAAGATATATGTGGAGATATAACAATAACAAGATATATGTGGAGATATAACAATAACAAGATATATGTAGAGATATAACAATAACAAGATATATGTGGAGATATAACAATAACAAGATATATGTGGAGATATAACAATAACAAGATATATGTGGAGATATAACAATAACAAGATATATGTGGAGATATAACAATAACAAGATATATGTGGAGATATAACAATAACAAGATATATGTGGAGATATAACAACAACAATAACAAGATACCCATGGAGCTGCGGTAGCCCTGAGACACATGAACCGATACACCCACTCGATGGTTCGAAATCTGCCTCGTGAGATTTGGAGGCAGATCGCCTTGCGTTGATGTCAATGGTGTGATGCGTGGTCCATTCAGAAAGTAATGGCAAACTACTGAACTAAACAAACAGTCAATAGGTTCAGGGTTTGGCTGTAACGTTATATTTGTTTTTACACTACATAAGTATAGATATACTAAAGTTCTAGCATTAGTTAGTTAGTTAGTCGACAGATCATCCTCGTTGCACATCGGACCATTCAGTTCATAAGTGCTCGGATCCCCTCCTCAGCAAATCCCGCAGCGTGTAGCGGCTAACGACGCCAGTTCTGTGTTGGTTTATCAATCTTCTTTGGCTTCCTGCGTAGTGTTCTTGTTTGGCCACCCCTCTTTTAATTTGCTGCTCTCGCAGTCTGGCCATTGTTGTAGATTCACAGTCATCACTTGGTTCTTGCAAAAGTCTCACTTCTCGTAGAGCATTCAGAATGTCAGCCTGGCCCATGGCGCGTCCGCCCTCCACAGTAGCCTCACCTGCGAGCTTGTCAGCCCGCTCATTTCCTTGTACTCCCGCATGACCTGGCACGAAGATGAAACTAATCTTTGCCAGCCGAGACCGCTCCAGAGGCAGCAACCATTCTCTTCGGATCGACCCCTCCTCTATCCTCTTGATCATGTTCATTGAGTCGCTAAGGAAACAAGCCCTAGTGAATGTCTGTGTCTCGAGCCATGTTATTGCTTTACTTACTGCCATGACTTCCATGGTCAGGCTACTTGTGGTTTCAGTGAAAGCACCAGAGTCCTCCTTCACAATTCTCCCTCCGGCCCGAGCTGTAAAGGCCCATGAGCTTCTCACGTGTCGGACGACCGACCCATCTGTGTAGATGACCGCGTCACTGTCTAGCGAATTCTCGAAAATCAACGCTTGTACTTCAGCCTCCACAGCAGCCGGATTTTCTTGTCTGCATTTTCTATCTAGTTGGATGCAAACTGAAAAGGATGTGCAGAAGTCTGTTGGCACTTGCACCCACTCCTCGCCAGGTTCTAAGTCCTCAAGTGAACACACCTGTTGAAGAATGTCTTCGGCTTGACCCATCCACGACCGTCCTCTTTTTAACCTGCTGCCCTTCACCTTCCTAATTTCACTATGCAGTGGATGCTGTGTGTTTGCGTTAATTCTGAGGTAGGCGCGTGCCCTGCAAACTTGCATTCTCTCTTCAATGGTTGGAAAATCAAGAAGGTAGCGCATCGCCCTGCATGCTGTATCTCTTGTACATCCAAGAATAATGCGCATAGCTTCATTCTGTATCCTTTCCATCCTTTCTATCTGCTTATGGCTGAGAGTCAGGATTGCCATTGCATACTCCAAAACAGACATGACCAGCCCCTCGTACAGAAGACATAGATAGGCGCTGCTCACAGTTTGCTGCCGCCATCACCAGCATCGCTGCCAAGCCCCGCTTGGCCTTTGTTATCACCTGGTCTATGTGCACATTATAAGCAAGGCTTCGATCAAACCGTATCCCCAGGTAATTCATTGCCTGCGTTCTTTCCACCGTCTCTGAACACAGCATTACAGTTGGTGTTGGATTGTTGACAATATGATTATTCAACGAGAACCAAGTCACTGTTGCCTTTGTTGGGTTGACCATTGCCCCAGCTTCATCACACCAAGTACTTATGCGATTGAGTTCGGTTTGTAGTTCCACAGCAACCTCCTCTCTATCCTTACCCTGATGATACACTAAAACATCATCGGCATATGACAATGTCCTGCCAGGTCCAGTGATCTGCTCACTGGTGATTCTCACTGTGTAGGCGTTGAACAGTACCGGAGATAATGGTGATCCCTTGTGGTAGGCCAGGATATATTGTTGTTGGTTCCGAAGTCCAACTGCCACATCTAAAAACTACTTTCCGTTGGAAGAGGGCTGCAGCGATCCAACTAAGGAGGAATGGACTTACGTTTAGTTCAAGAAGCTGAAACATTAAAAAATCCAGTGGTACTCTGTTGTATGCGTCCTCAAGATCAATCGCTGCAGCAACAGTTTCAGTGCCTGAGTGGAAACCTTCATAGACATCATGGGCAAAGACTGCTGCATTGGTCCAGGTTTCTCTTTTTGGACGGTACCCACCCAGGGTAGGTGGGAAAACACCTTGCCTCTCTAGTTGGCTTGATATTTTCCTGGCAATTACCTTCTCCAGCAGCTTGCCTACTGTATTCTGCATGGTTATAATTCGATATCCCTGAATTTTTGTGTGGTCTTTGTCAGGCTTCGGCAAGGGAATCAGATAGCTATGTAACCATTCCTCCTTGATGCTAGCACTCCCTAGTTCTAGCATTAATGAACTAAAGTCCAGAGCGTCGAATTGATTGCACCGAATTTTACCCCCGTGTGGTACATAAGTACATAAGTATCGACAGACTAAAGTACTACTACTAAAGTCCAGATAGTCGGCTTGATTGCACTGGGTTTTACCCTAGTATGGCATAAAAGTACACAAGACATCAAAGAAGCCAAGTCTAGCAAAGTCACCGTTTGTCAGGTAACTAGATCGTCGAGCGCAAAATACCTTTGATCTTTCCGCGAGGTGTTGGCTAATGTTGGATATAAACCCTTGCAAAGCGGTGTAAAGGGCCGCATTGCCCGCCTTGATGCTGTAAGACCTTGTAAGGGATTTAAAGAGCTTCACTGCCCACCTTGAGGGTGTAAGAACTTGTAAAGCGTTGTAAAGAGCCTCATTGCCCACCTTGAGGATTTAAGCCCTTGTAAAGCGGTGTAAAGGGCCTAGTTGCCCGCCTTGAGGATGTATCGGGTACTTGGTAAGTGAATGTAAAGAGCAGCTCTCTACGCCATGAGACGTATATGATATATGGTCAATAAAGTAAAGTAACGTAAAGTAAAGTAAAGTAAAGTAAAGTAACGTACATTAAAGTACACTACAGAGCTGCAGAAGAAGAAGAAGAAGAAGAAGAAGAAGAAGAAGAAGAAGAAGAAGAAGAAGAGAACTCACAAGAGAACATATAAGAGAACATACAAGAGAACATACATAATTCTTTCTGCACGGTGACTCACAGAGCACGAACTCCGTAGCTCCAACGACGACCCCCAGCAGTCTCCAAACAAAACTGCACGCGTGAAGGTAATGACGAGGTCAGGGATCGAACCCACAACTTTAAGAACGACAGGCATCTGGGAGGGTGGGTGGCTGGTTCTGTCGGTTGGTGGGTGGGCGGGTCTGCCGCTGGGGTGTTCACTGTTATACCTTCACATACATCAGGACACGCAAGCTGGGTGGGAAGTCTGCGGTGAGGTGTTCACTTTTTACCTTCACATTCTGGGTGGGTCTGCCGGTGGGGTGTTCACTGTTACACCTTCACATACTGGGTGGGTCTGCAGGTGGGGTGTTCACTGTTACACCTTCACATACATCAGATCACGGCAGCTGGGTAGGTGGGTCTGCCTGTGGGTTCAGTGTTATACTTTCACATACGTTAGGTCACGGCAAAATGGAGTATGCTAGCCAGTTCCCTTCCCCATTGTCTGTCATTCTCTGGCAGTTCCTAGAAAATAGAAAATCCTGATCGTTTTACTGTGCAAAGTGTATGAAGTTGGCTCGGACCCCAGCGCCTATACTGATCGGAACAGAATAACCCTGCCCCTTGTGAGGGATTGAATCCGTACTACTTCATTGGCAAGCAAGCTCACTACCCGCTATACTACCACGGCTCTTTGAACCTAATACCAAGAGTTATTATTGTTTTCTTTTTTACAATTTCAACAGAGGGCCTAGTACCATGACAACGACGCAGACGTATATAATGCCGTAGTTACAGCGGCGACAATCATCTATCAGGAAACAGAAGATCTAAAGCTAGGATTCTTGTCTCCCACTCCAAAGTAGTGATTTATGGCTTTTCAGATTTCCGTTTGCGCTCAGAGTGGGTGAAGTGCTGATAAACCCGCCTAGCTAGGAACTGCCGTTTAGCGGAAATATATCAAGCCTGTCACCATTTGTATTTATTCGGGATATCTAGGTAGTTTAGAGAGCAACCTGGAAGAGGAGAAGGCTGCTGATTTGATGAAAATAATTGGCGACCGTTTTTTTTAAAAAAATCATGAAGACATAACTGTAGGTTGCATATTTCATTGCCCAGCATATTTCATTGCATTTCTTCAGATGCGTACTACTTAAGTCAAGCATCATAAACTAAAGCAAAACTATGAATCTTTCAAGCTGAATATATGAAGCAGCCGTATTTCCACAGTAATTTGAATTGTCTTTCACTGCAATTATAAACAGTCTATCATTTCTATTTTGTTTTACATAAATTTGACTTGGCTACACGAATAGCAACTGTTTCTACGAATCTTAACATTCGTCCATTTTATGTGTTTAGCGACACATTATACGCATTATTTTTGTCTTCAGATCGCAGTCGAATCGAGTTGTAAGCTCTTGCACTTGTTGTCGGGACTGACGATAACGTAGCTCTAGCCCGAGCACGCCGTCGAGTTCTCCAAGCAATGAGTGCAAGACTTGGGTTCTTTTGTCTGCCATCTTCAGAGGAAATAGATGTTGGTTCTCGTGCAGTCGCACGAACCACCCATTTTATGAGGTTTGACCTGGCTCGGAATTTGTTCCAACCAAGTAAGTAAAGAACGGGTAAAAGATCTTTTCCACGCCTGAGACTATAGGGTGTATGGTATCAGTAAAGTACAGGACACCTCTCAACGTCTTTGGACTTATTTTGGGTACATGGTGTTCGCCCCATAAATTTATAGACCTCTCGGCACTCTACAGGTGATGTGTGGTTCTGGCACCAAACAGAGCACTCAGCACTCTACAGGTGATGTGTGGTTCTGGCACCAAACAGAGCACTCGGCACTCTACGGGTGATGTGTGGTTCTGGCGCCAAACAGAGCACTCGGCACTCTATAGGTGATGTGTGGTCCTGACACCAAACAGAGCACTCGGCACTCTATGGGTGATGTGTGGTTCTGACACCAAACAGACCACTCGGCACTCTATGGGTGATGTGTGGTTCTGGCACCAAACAGACCACTCGGCACTCTATGGGTGATGTGTGGTTCTGGCACCAAACAGACCACTCGGCACTCTATGGGTGATGTGTGGTCCTGACACCAAACAGAGCACTCGGCACTCTATGGGTGATGTGTGGTCCTGACACCAAACAGAGCACTCGGCACTCTATGGGTGATGTGTGGTTCTGGCACCAAAGAGACCACTCGGCACTCTATGGGTGATGTGTGATCCTGGCACCAAACAGACCACTCGGCACTCTATGGGTGATGTGTGGTTCTGGCACCAAACAGACCACTCGGCACTCTATGGTGATGTGTGGTCCTGACACCAAACAGAGCACTCGGCACTCTATGGGTGATGTGTGGTCCTGACACCAAACAGAGCACTCGGCACTCTATGGGTGATGTGTGGTTCTGACACCAAACAGACCACTCGGCACTCTACGGGTGATGTGTGATCCTGGCACCAAACAGAGCACTCGGCACTCTATGGGTGATGTGTGATCCTGGCACCAAACAGACCACTCGGCACTCTATGGGTGATGTGTGGTTCTGGCACCAAACAGACCACTCGGCACTCTATGGGTGATGTGTGGTCCTGACACCAAACAGAGCACTCGGCACTCTATGGGTGATGTGTGGTTCTGGCACCAAAGAGACCACTCGGCACTCTATGGGTGATGTGTGATCCTGGCACCAAACAGACCACTCGGCACTCTATGGGTGATGTGTGGTTCTGGCACCAAACAGACCACTCGGCACTCTATGGGTGATGTGTGGTCCTGACACCAAACAGAGCACTCGGCACTCTATGGGTGATGTGTGGTCCTGACACCAAACAGAGCACTCGGCACTCTATGGGTGATGTGTGGTTCTGACACCAAACAGACCACTCGGCACTCTACGGGTGATGTGTGATCCTGGCACCAAACAGAGCACTCGGCACTCTATGGGTGATGTGTGATCCTGGCACCAAACAGACCACTCGGCACTCTATGGGTGATGTGTGGTTCTGGCACCAAACAGACCACTCGGCACTCTATGGGTGATGTGTGGTCCTGACACCAAACAGAGCACTCGGCACTCTATGGGTGATGTGTGGTTCTGGCACCAAAGAGACCACTCGGCACTCTATGGGTGATGTGTGATCCTGACACCAAACAGAGCACTCGGCACTCTATGGGTGATGTGTGATCCTGGCACCAAACAGACCACTCGGCACTCTATGGGTGATGTGTGATCCTGACACCAAACAGACCACTCGGCACTCTATGGGTGATGTGTGGTCCTGACACCAAACAGAGCACTCGGCACTCTATGGGTGATGTGTGGTTCCTGGCAGCCAAACAGAGCCACTCGGCACTCTATGGGTGATGTGTGATCCTGACACCAAACAGAGCACTCGGCACTCTATAGGTGATGTGTGATCCTGACACCAAACAGAGCACTCAACACTCTATAGGTGATGTGTGGTCCTGACACCAAACAGAGCACTCGGCACTCTATGGGTGATGTGTGGTTCTGGCACCAAACAGACCACTCGGCACTCTATGGGTGATGTGTGATCCTGGCACCAAAAGACCACTCAGGACTCGATGGGAGATGTGGACAATATTAAACAGGCTGAATGTACTTTCCACATTTCTTGGTAGCCCATTTAGGCTGAGTCGACCTGGGACCACCGAGTCGACCAGCCAATGTGCTGGACACTGCGCCACTACTGCTATCTCGGATCCAAGTTATCTCAGAACCATGTGATCTCAGAGCCATGTAATCTCAGAGCCATGTGATCTCAGAGCCAAGTTATCTCAGAGCCAAGTGATCACTATAAACTACCAATCTAGAAGGAAGGAATTATACAAGAGTCTACGCAATAATTCGTTTCAAAGACAAACAGTCAGATGCAATGAGAGATGATTAGACAATTAGGAAGACAACCGGACAGACATATATTCAGACAAGCAGTTGACAGACAGACAGGATGTGTAGGACAGACAGTCAAGTAGAGTGTAGACAGATAGAATATGATAGGACTGACAGACAAGAGACCAGCAGACAGAAAAAGAAATATGATAGGACAGACAAACCAGCAGAGTGACAGAAAAACATAGGCTGAGAGATAGAAAGACAAACATACCAGCATAGTGACAGACAGAATATGACATAACAGGCAGGAAAACAGATAAACAGAGTGACAGACAGACAAGATATGATAGTAAAGACAGATAGAGAGACAGACAGGCAGAATATGATAGGACAGACAAACATAAGACTAGCATAGTGACAGACAGGATATAATTGGACAGAAAAACGGACCAGCAGAGTAACAGGTAGACAGAATATGATAGAAAAGACAGACGAACGACGAGCAAAGTGACAGACAGAGAGGATATGATAGGAATGACAAACAGACCAGCAAAATAACAGACAGACATAGGACAGGCAGATCAGCGCAGTGGCATACTTTGTTGGTTAGGAAAGGAGAGACAGACAAGGAAACAGAGAGAGAGAGAGAGAGAGAGAGAGAGAGAGAGAGAGAGATAGAGAGAGAGAGAGAGAGAGAGAGAGAGAGAGAGAGAGAGAGAGAGAGAGAGGAGAGATAGTATAATATAAGATATGACAGACACGCAGAATACGTAACACATACAATTAAACCCACAAGCAGACAGACCGGCAGGCAGACAGACAGACAAGCCTGTCAGACAAACAACATTGTGGAGAATGTCGTAAAATTGTCTGAGGCCTGCAACCATCTAGACGGCTGCGGGTCACGTTACGCTCTGAGTCTCTGGTGCAAGCAGAGACGCGCTGGATGCGGGGTACCCAGTTAATCAAGGGAAACTACCAGCGCTAATAATGAAGCTTATTATGAAATACCCGCAGGGACTTCTGGCGTTGAACGTCGCAGCAAGAATGTATTACAACAACTAAGGCTCAGCGAGGCATCAGGCTGAACAAATACAGAAGGTTTGTTTGAAGAAAGACGGGAAGAATGAGGAGAACTAGAGGGTTTGGGGTGTGAAATATATGGAGAAATTGAGGTTCGCCTCTTATTCCCCCTGAAAACGTCCAAATAAATTCGATTTAGAAATTGTGTAAGAGTCTGGTTAGGTTGGTTGTCAATGGTGTGGAAGAGTGAGATTTGAGATTTAAATGTGGCGTTCGGGTTATCCGGGTCCTGAAAGGAATGGCTTCTATGAGAATGAGGCTGAAGCAGGGACTGGTTAACCCGACGCCTACTGAAGTACTGTCATTACGGTGGTTGTAGCTGAGCTCTCCTTGCCCGCCTCTAAGCCAGTAGCCAGTGGGACGTGTAAAACAGGTAGTGTAAACAATATGAAGAAAACTGGCAAGAATGAGGCGAAAATAACAAAGGGAAGACAGAGATGGCTTGGCCACGTGGCATGTACACGGAGCTGATCTACTACTCTGGTGATCGTGTGAGGTGTCGACAAATGACCGCCAACGCTTATCGACATGGCGCATGATACGAGTTCACAATAATACCAGTTAACTTAGAGGCGAAGGAGAAACCTCGGCGCTGAATACAATACACACTGGGAACATCTAAGAATAGTACAACTAGAAAACCCTTTGCCTGGAATCCACAGCCCAAAAGTAACAGAGGAAGACCTAAAGATCACACGGAGAAGAGAGGTAGGGAAAACAAATTCAATAAAATCGGGAGGGTATGGATGGAACTGTTTGAGACAGCTAAGAAAGTAGGACTTAGTTGAGGTCCAATTCTAGGGTATATGAGGGATACAGCGTGACATAAACAGAGGCTCACAAGAATCTCAGAAATGGGCGTTAATACAGTAATACCTCGGTTCTCCATGATAATCCGTCCGAAAACAATCGTCGAAATCCGAAAACGACGTAAACCGAGGCAATTATTTCATATGAATCAATTAAAAGTCAATTACTTCATTCTGGGCACTCCAAAATACATTTAAACACACACACACACACACACACACACACACATTTTATATAGAATAAATATTGTGTTAAATACTACACACAATAAGAAATCGGCAGCGAAGTCACGTGGCCAATGTGATTTGAGCACATGTGAGTTTACTCGTATCTAACGTGCGTTATTACATTTTGAAACTGAAAAAGGCAAAATAAACACATGACACCGAATACTGTATACGCACTTATCACTTACTTGTAATCGTAGTATTGGCACTCGCAATCAATTAAACAGCCCCCCCCCCCCCCCAAAAAAAAAAAAAAAAAAAAAACACACACACACACACACACTGGAAAGCTTGGATCACTTTGTTTTCGCGAATTAGCCAGCGAGGTCACGTGGGCACGCCGACGAAAACCAAGACAAATTTTCCCCAGAAAAAATCTAGGAAACCAGAAACCGATGATAACAGGAGTCAAAGAACACCGAGGTATCAGTGTATTTCACCTGCGGAGCCCATATGTTCTTCTTTAGTGCTTGTGCAATTGTTGATGACTCATATCCGTTATTGCTGCTGCTGCTGCTTTAACTATTACTACTACTACTACTACTACTACTACTACTGCTGCTGCTGCTGCTGCTACTGCTACTACTACTACTACTACTACACTGTCTAATGCTACTATTACTACTACCTCTGCTGTTGCTTCTACAAAAATAACAACTATTACTACTACTATAACAACTCTTACTACAACAACAACAACAATAACAACTACTACTACTACAATTACTACTACTACTACCACCACCACCACTACTACTACTACTACTACTACTACTATACTACTACTACTACTACTACTACTATACTACTACTACTACTACTACTACTATACTACTACTACTACTACTACTACTACTACTACTACTACACTGTCTAATGCTACTATTACTACTACCTCTGCTGTTGCTTCTACAAAAATAACTATTACTACTACAATAACAACTCTTACTACAACAACAACAACAACAACAACAACTACTACTACTACTACTACTACTACTACTACTACTATTACTACTACTACTACCACCACCACCACCACCACACTACTACTACTATACTACTACTACTACTACTACTACTACTACTACTACTACTGCTGCTGCTACTACTACTACTACTACTGCTACTACTACTACTACTACTGCTGCTGCTGCTGCTACTGCTGCTACTGCTACTACTACTACTACTACTGCTGCAACAAAACAGAAACAACAACAATAATAGAAACTACTTCTACTACATTAAAAACTCCTCAGCAAATGCCGCACTATGTGTGTGCCGACGATAAGCACATGGTAGTGTATTATGTCAACAGAGAGAGAGAGAGAGAGAGAGAGAGAGAGAGAGAGAGAGAGAGAGAGAGAGAGAGAGAGAGAGGTGGAAAGGGAAGAGAGAGACGAGATATATAAAGAGAGACAAGAGAGAGAGAGAGAGGGGGGGAGGGTTGGGGAGGGGGGGGCAGGTATTCCAGTGAGAAACGAGCAAAAAACAAGCAAAAACTTACTCGGGGGGAAACGAGGGGTGTAGAAGAACCCTGTTCACCATATACTAGCTTGACACTTCAAAGAACGGTGTTGTGAGACCTGTTCGCTTCATCCACTGACAGTTCCATCCATCACCAGGACAAAAGGGTAATGAAGGTGGGCGTTAGTAGTCCCTGGACAGGTGAAACGTCTTAAACAATTACAGGTGATGACCTACATTTTTGGGCAAGGCAAGCCTGGAAGAAACACGCCCAGGAAAGTACATAATAGAATACCGTGGTTCGCTGGCAAAAGCCATAGCGGGCCTTTAGGCTAAACATCTCTTGCTGGTATGGCGATTAGAGCAAACACTGTAGATTAAGCCTGCCTTGAGTTCAATATCAAGTAATAAAGAAGGAACGGAACAACTAACGTTCTTTATTTTCAAAGGATCACTAATTGGGCACGCAGGCCCGTCTTACATTCGGCCATTCCAATCACTTATCTTTCGTACATCAAATATCTATTGTGCACTTTACTTTCACATAGAAAGAAAAAAACACATTGTCAAATGAATCTTGGGAACATAAACAATGCATATTACCATGTTATGAGACAGGCACACATACACACAGACACGCACACATGCTTAAACACATACAAACATACATACATACATTATTTACACAAACCCTCACAGTTATGCACACACTCAATAACACAGCGAAACACTACTGCATGCATATATACTCACTCATAATTACAAACTCACTAACAAAGCTTTACTTATACATACACACTGACTCTTTCTTCATCCCCCTATCTCTCTCCCTCTCTGTCTCTCTTTCCCCATCTCTTTCTCTCTGTGTTTCTCCATATCTCTCTTTCTCCATCTCTCTCTGTCTGTCTGTCTGTCTGTCTGTCTGTCTGTCTGTCTGTCTGTCTGTCTCTCTCTCTCTCTCTCTCTCTCTCTCTCTCTCTCTCTCTCTCTCTGTCTCTAGAATTAGATTGTTGTCTGTCAAGTACAGCTTTGGCAATCCATGCTAATTCAGAGGCTAGCACGCATGGTGCTCGAATCTCACTCGAGGCGTGCATTAAAACCACATCTATCTGGACTCCCAAAGTATAAAAAAAAAGGTAATTGCTTATGTTTAACAGAACGTACCAGTCAACAGTCATCACTAACATTTTTTGGGCTGTTTGTGATGTCTCGGCAAGTTTACGTTAAGCATTTTGCCATTGGTTATTGAACGATCGGAACATATGCCTTTGTGTGGAAACCAAAGCAAGGCGGTCTGCTGCCAAGTCACCCGCAGCTGTGTTTCGAACGCGGTATGCGGGATTACGAATGATAACGAAAACAAAGTAAAGGCCCAATTTACTTGAACTCGCATAGGGCATAAGTTGCTAGACACATAAAGCTATAGACCAATGGGCAATCAAGAATGATGTGGTCAGTATCACACCATCCGCCTTCCCTTCCCCAAACATGTCCTGATAAACATTTAAGGCTGGGTGAACCTGGAAGCTCAGGTCACTTGTACAAATTCGAATACACCCCCAATAGGAATCGAACTCCTGACCACCGGTTCGACAAGCGAGTGTCTAACCACTACACCACCAGCCTCTCATGGGTACCACGAAATGTTATGGGTCCCGGATTGATATTGGCAAGATTACACATCCAGTGTCGATTGATTTATACAAATATGGCGCTGGCACCATATACGCAATTCGCCTGAAGGAGTGGATAGAACTACTTGACGTCGCTGTAACTGTGGACGGATAGAAGGACCAATGAAGCCATCTTCTACCAGGAATCACACATTCCATGGCTGTTCTCTCCAAGCCATTGTAACATTTATACTGCCAACGTTTTTTCAACGTCTCCCTGGCGTAGGTGTTAACGTCTTTCTCTGTAATCCAGTAAATTCTCGTGAGTAACGCAGCTGCGCGAGAATCGGGAGCAGTTCGCGCTGCGCTGGTAACTTACGGGGGTATGTGCGCCGGTCACTCTGAAAGCAATGGCAAACTATTGAGCGTAATCTTGCCTAGTACATCAATAGCAACTGAATAATGCTGGTGTTGACAGCAACGTCCTTTAAGGAATATGCAACATAAAAAAAAAAAAAAAAGACATAATACATTTTATGAATTAGTTGTCTTCGATTTCCAAGTTTTGTAGAATTTCAGTATTTTTCTTCTCCTTGGTCCACGATGTTCTAATATGTTTCTTCAGCATTCGAGCTCAAATTTCTAAACTTTCTACTTTAGTTATTTCGAAATTACAACCACAGTAATGAACAATGCAAAGGAGAGGTTATGAAGGTAACATACACGTTGCTGTCTTCATAGACGATAGTTTGTAAAATGGAGTTAAACTTCATCATAACACCATGTCTCATAGACAGCGCCATGTCTCATAGACATCGCCATGTCTCATAGACATCACCATGTCTCATATACATCACCATGTCTCATATACATCACCATGTCTCATATACATCACCATGTCTCATATATATCACCATGACTCATATATATCACCATGTCTCATATACATCACCAAGTCTCATATACATCACCGTGTCTCATATACATCACCATGTCTCATATACATCACCATGTCTCATATACATCACCATGTCTCATATACAGAACCGTGTCTCATATACATCGCCATGTCTCATATACATCACCATGTCTCATATACATCACCATGTCTCATAGACATCACCATGTCTCATATACAGAACCGTGTCTCATATACATCGCCATGTCTCATATACATCACCATGTCTCATAGACATCACCATGTCTCATATACATCACCATGTCTCATATACAGAACCGTGTCTCATATACATCGCCATGTCTCATATACATCGCCATGTCTCATAGACATCACCATGTCTCATAGACATCACCATGTCTCATATACATCACCATGTCTCATATACATTACCATGTCTCATAGACATCACCATGTCTCATATACATCACCATGTCTCATATACATCACCGTGTCTCATAGACAGCACCATGTCTCATATACATCACCATGTCTCATAGACAGCACCATGTCTCATATACATCACCATGTCTCATATACATCACCATGTCTCATATACATCACCGTGTCTCATAGACATCACCATGTCTCATAGACATCCCCATGTCTCATAGACATCACCATGTCTCATAGACATCACCATGTCTCATAGACATCACCATGTCTCATATACAGAACCGTGTCTCATATACATCGCCATGTCTCATATACATCGCCATGTCTCATAGACATCACCATGTCTCATAGACATCACCATGTCTCATATACATCACCATGTCTCATATACATCACCATGTCTCATAGACAGCACCATGTCTCATATACATCACCATGTCTCATATACATCACCGTGTCTCATAGACAGCACCATGTCTCATATACATCACCATGTCTCATAGACAGCACCATGTCTCATAGACATCACCATGTCTCATATACATCACCATGTCTGATATACAGAACCGTGTCTCATATACATCACCATGTCTCATATACATCACCATGTCTCATATACATCACCATGTCTCATATACATCACCATGTCTCATATACATCACCGTGTCTCATATACATCACCATGTCTCATATACATCACCATGTCTCATATACATCACCATGTCTCATAGACAGCACCATGTCTCATAGACATCACCATGTCTCATATACAGAACCGTGTCTCATATACATCACCATGTCTGATATACAGCACCATGTCTCACAGACAGCACCATGTCTCATAGACAGCACCATGTCTCATATACATCACCATGTCTCATAGACATCACCGTGTCTCATAGACATCACCATGTCTCACAGACAGCACCATGTCTCATAGACAGCACCATGTCTCATATACATCAGCATGTCTCATATACATCACCGTGTCTCATAGACATCACCATGTCTCACAGACAGCACCATGTCTCATATACATCACCATGTCTCATAGACATCACCATGTCTCATATACATCACCATGTCTCATAGACATCACCATGTCTCATATACATCACCATGTCTCATATACATCACCATGTCTCATATACATCACCATGTCTCATATACATCACCATGTCTCATATACATCACCATGTCTCATATACAGAACCGTGTCTCATATACATCACCATGTCTCATATACATCACCATGTCTCATATACATCACCATGTCTCATAGACATCACCATGTCTCATAGACATCACCATGTCTCATAGACATCACCATGTCTCATATACATCACCATGTCTCATATACATCACCATGTCTCATATACATCACCATGTCTCATATACATCACCATGTCTCATATACATCACCATGTCTCATATACATCACCATGTCTCATATACATCACCATGTCTCATATACATCACAATGTCTCATATACATCACCATGTCTCATATACATCACCATGTCTCATATACATCACCATGTCTCATATACATCACCATGTCTCATAGACATCACCATGTCTCATAGACATCACCATGTCTCATATACATCACCGTGTCTCATATACAGAACCGTGTCTCATATACATCACCATGTCTCATATACATTACCATGTCTCATAGACATCACCATGTCTCACAGACATTACCATGTCTCATATACATCACCATGTCTCACAGGCAGCACCATGTCTCATATACATCACCATGCCTCACAGGCAGCACCATGTCTCATATACATCACCATGTCTCATAGGCAGCACCATGTCTCACAGACATTACCATGTCTCATAGACAGCACCATGTCTCACAGACATTACCATGTCTCATAGACAGCACCATGTATCATATATATCACCATGTCTCATAAGCAGCACCATGTCTCATAGACAGCACCATGTCTCATAGACATCACCGTGTCTCATATAAATCACTATGTCTCATACACATCACCAAGTCTCATAGACAGCACCATGTTTCATAGACAGCACCATGTCTCACAGACATTACCATGTCTCATAGGCAGCACCATGTCTCATAGGCAGCACCATGTCTCATAGACAGCACCATGTCTCATAGACAGCACCATGTCTCATAGACAGCACCATGTCTCATAGACAGCACCATGTCTCATAGACAGCACCATGTCTCATAGGCAGCACCATGTCTCACAGACATTACCATGTCTCATAGGCAGCACCATGTCTCATAGACATGGTGACCGTACCCTGTGTACTCTACAGGGTGTATTGTAGTGTTGGTGTGCGTGTGTGTGTGTGTGTGTGTGTGTGTGTGTGTGTGTGTGTGTGTGTGCGCGTGCGTGTCCCAGACCCTCAATTAAATTCTTTATTTGTCTGTACATTGATTACGTTTGCGCACCATCCAGCAGATGTGAATACATACACCATGTCACTATTCTGAATGTTCATATCTTTATTTATCCGCCTATACTGTAATTTCTCGTTCACGTGTTTGTGTGCACTTCTTGCTTTGCCCATTCTCTATTTAATTTTCGTATCAGGCCTGGCGTCTTCTGTTATTACACATCAAAGACATGAGAAACTTGATTCTTGGTTTAGCATACTTCTTTTGACTTTGATTACATTATTGGAACTGCAGTGAAGCTGTGGAAGTGTAAACAATCATTTAATTGTATTCTGTAAAATTGTATTACTTCGTGAGTGTGTGTGGTTTAAAAAAAAAAAATTATTATATGTTCTTAAAAGTCATGTCTTAGTCGGATGTGACTGAGCTACCGTATGACATTAGACGGCTCTACGTGCTTTCTGTTAGCGTGGAATGTTGGGCGACGCTCACCAAACCCGACACCCCACATTGTGCCAACGGCTTCTTCTGGGAGGGTGCAAACCTTATCTTAGTGTGAGGGAATGCAACCCAAAGACTAAATGTCATGGCAGGGCAAACCAGGCTTTAAGTCTTGGTCGGCAACTGGTCTAGGATGGAAGGTCTGACAAGCAGACAGTTAGAGCATTGCTTCTGCAGCTTGTCTTGTTCCAGACGTATTGGTGTTACCTTTCCTCTGGAGTAAACTAGGCAGGCCGAGAGAGGAATCATGCTGTATGGGCAACACGTGGTCTCTAAACTCAGTCCAGGCTTTGTGTTATGATGAAGTCTAACTCCATTTTACAAACTATCGTCTATGAAGAAAGCAATGTGTATGTTACCTTTATAACCTCTCCTTTGCATTGTTCATTAATTCAATCCAACTGACCGGTTTGCTGATGCCGAGGGAGGGGGTTCAACCCCTACACAGGTTATTTGGAATAAAATGTTGTCTTCTCGTCCTTGACTTGAGATGTAAATTACTAGTACCTCAGAAGTCGGAGTGGGTTCGCTTGATGGCGAGGGTCACTGGTAATAGGGGAAGCTAATCCACCGCAACAATCAGTCCAGTGTAGGACTACGCTGGAGGTCAAAGCAAGCGAACCAAAGAAAAACAAAAACAACAATAAAATTCCACACCATTCAGAATTCAATGAATCCCCGGACCCCCCGATTCCCATGTTAAGAACCTCTGATACAAACGAATTACAAGCCGACCTCTTACACCCACCTACTCATAAAACACACGAATTAAACGCGAACTATTTACACAGGAATCATTCCACTGACAAGAAAGGGGGGACAGAGTTCAAGCAAGGCACGGATTGAAGACATGATTAAGAAATAAACAGACAACCCAATTCGTTCTTATATTTATTCAAGGATTCTATTTTTGCGGGCGTTAGTTAATTTAGAGGTGCATTTTACCATCTGCTTGCCGTTACGCCGCTCGCGGTCGTGCTAAAGATGCGCATGCGTGAGATGACAAGGTGGTGTGGCATCAGGTTTGTGCCAGATCGCCATGTAGGTGTCAATGTGTACTGGCACCTGGACACGTGCGATACGAGCAAATGACGGTAAAGATAAAAGGTATTTCGGCAACTGGTATGGTAAAGGTAAAAGGTAATTCGGCAGCTGGTACGGGAGTAAAAGCAAGAGGCGATGCGGTCGCAGATACTGAAATTAAAGTAAAGGGTAACTACGTAAGTATCAAGCACAACAGTAAAGGTAAAAGGTATTGCTGTGGCAGGTACTGCAGTCAAGGTAAAAGGTATTACTGTCGCAGATAATATAGTAAAGGTAAAAGGTAATGCTGTAACAGACACTGCAGTAAATGTAAAAGGAATGCTATAGCACATGCTGCAGTGAAGGTATAAGGTGTTACTGTAGATACTGCAGTAAAGATAAAAGATAATCTGGCGACCAGCTGTGAAGTAAAAGCAAAACTTAATGTGGTGCATTTTGTGCAATAAGTCCTTGTAATTGAAAGTTAGAACAAGAGTTCTTGCATGTTACACAGAACCAATTGTAACATAGCTGTGAATCCTGGACAATTAGTAAACAGGTGAACAAATCGTTAGAAGCCTTGGAGATGTGATTTTATAGAAGAATGATGAAAATTAATTGGACAGCCAAAATGAGCAATTTGGACATTTTGAGAGAAGTTGAGTTGCAAAGAGAACTTATTACAAAGACTAGAAAGAAGCAGTCAAAGTTTTTGGCCACACTATGAGAAAACAAAAACTGGAATATGTTGTGGCAACCGGCAAGATTTATGGAAGGAGAGATACTGGAAGACAGTGTGAGCAAATTCTTGACAATCTTGTGTCATGGCACGGAAGGGAGTCAAAACACGAAATGATCAATGCCGTCGGAGATCACGATATGTGGAGTTGCATGATCGCCCACGCCAACCGGCAAGGCACTTGATAATAATGAATGCGGAAGCAGGTACTGCAGTAAAGGTAAAGCATGACTCGGTATCAACCACAGCAGTAAAGATAACGGCAATGCGAGAGCAAGTACTGCATTAAAAATACAAAGTAATCCGGTTGCAGGTACAACAGTAAGAAAAATGAAATTCGGCAGTAATTTCTGCAGTAAAGGTAGACATTAATCAGGTAGCAGGTATTTAAGTAAAAGCGAAAGGTAATGCGGTAGCTTGTACTACAAGGGTACAATGTAATCCAGTAGAAAGTACTGCAGAACAAGTAAAATGTAGTGCACATGAAGGCGCTGTCTTCTTCTTCTTCTTCTTCTTCTTCTTCTTCTTCTTCTTCTTCTTCTTCTTCTTCTTCTTCTTCTTCTTCTTCAGCATTCCGAGCCATTGAGGTTCTTTGCTGCAGATACAATCCGTCTCCATTCGTCTCTCTGGTTGACCTTTCTTGCCAGTCGTTGATTCCAAGTGCTTGTAGGTCTGTATATATATTATCTTTCCACCGTCTTCTTGGTCTACCTCGGGGTCTACGGTCATTTATTTCCTGAGTGTAAGCGAGATTTGTTTCCCTATTATCTTCCATTCTTTCTATATGCCCCAGCCATTGTAGTCTATTAGCCTTCATGGTACCAGTGATTAGCGGGGACTTAAACAAGAAGGCGCTGTGCTAAAGACAAAATGTAATCCGACAGAAGGTACTAGAGTAAAGATACAATTTAATCCGGTAGCAGGTACTACACTAAATGTATAATGTAATCCGGTAGCAAGTACCCATTAAAGGTATATGTAATGCGGTAGCAAGTACTACACTGAAGGTACATGTAATCCGGTAAAAGGCACTGCATAACAAGTAAAATGTAACCCAGCAGAAAGTAGTGTACTAAAGACAAGCGGTATTCCGGTAGAAGGGTATTATGGCAAAGTTAATACAATGTTACAGATCATATCTTCTCTTGCTACACCTGCACCGATATTTTTATATACACAAGTGTATTACAGAATGAAAGAGGCTGCAGAATTGTACAGTGGGCAAAAGAGCATGATTTGATTATTGGAAACACCTGGTATCAACAGCACCCAAGGAGATTATGGACATGGAGGAGTCCTGATCATAAGATCAGAAATCAGATTGATTTCATTCTCATCAACAAATGAAGATCTTAAACTGATTAGAGTCCTTAGACTGTAGACAGTCAAATTATTTTGGGCATGTTATGAGAAGAAATGACTTACAGAACTTGGTGACAACTGGCAAGATCGAAGGGAAGAGACCATGGGGAAGACCAAGAAGTAAATACTTGGATGGCTTGGCCACGTGGCATGGTCGAGACAGGAACACAGAGCTGATCCACGACTCTGGTGATCGAGTGAGATGGCAGAACATGACCGCCCACGCTTATCGGCATGGCACATGATGGATGTATTACGAGGAGACTTCAACTGAGAACCTTAAATGTTGTGTGCGTGCGTGAGAGAGCGCGCGCGCGCGTGTATGTGTGTGAATATATTCTGAAAAAGTAAAAACATATGTATTATTTATCG
>JACEFZ010022354.1:225000-262710 GCA_014155875.1 Cepaea nemoralis
ACTACCATCACTGGCCTTACATCAAAGATCATCTGCGACGAGACCACGAGGACGTCCAAGAAGAAAATGGATTGACGACATCAGAGACATTGTACAACCACACGGAATGACACTATCCAGTGCCGCCCACCGGGCGCTGGAACGCAAATTATTCCTCCCCACAAAGCTTGACGGCAGAAGTGGATGATGATGATGATGATGATGATGATAAGTGTACCATGTTTGGTTCAATCCTCATTTTTGAGTGCGACTATATCCGTTCAGAGCGAGGCTCTTGTCCTTTGGACAATGTCGACCTCCACTTCCGGAATAGGAGTAGTAAATTCATAAAGGGTCATAAATATGCATATACTTGACATCATTTATCTCAACGTTGCCAAAAATAGGTCCAGAGACAACACTGTAAATCAGTTAGCCGGACAGTTTGATGGACAAGCTACAACGTCACACTGCCTCGACGGTAATTAAAACACGACCCTAGATCTAGGCTGCCAGGCGTGGTGGCTTGAGTAAACGGTGAGTAGGCAGACGTAGGACAAAGCAGGTAGTTGGGCAGGTGACACAGGTAACCTCGGTTGGGGGATATTGGTGAACACAGAAACAGGGCAGGAGAGGGTTGCTGGGGAGATTAAAGCAAATCTATGCTGTATTTACAAGTTAGTTGCATGTCCTTTACTGGGTGTTTGCCTACTTGTCTGGTGATCGTGTGTTCCAATCCCCCTCGACCCGGGGATTTTGTATAGTGTCATTGGTCTATAATTAAATCTAGAGCTAGCACACTTTATAATCAGGACGCCTCCAGTCGTGTACAGAGTTCTCTACTTGGGTTTTGTTAATTAGATAACGAAAACAACCACAGAGCCCGAACTGCTCAAACCGTGGATGATGTCGATGACCACGAAGAAGGAGGAGAAGGAGGAGGAGGAGGAGGAGGAAGAAGAAGAAGAAGAAGAAGAAGAAGAAGAAGAAGAAGAAGAAGAAGAAGAAGAAGAAGAAGAAGTAGAAGAAACAAGCCATGAGTTTACAACATCCGCAAACAAAAGGACATTGGCATAACAGATCCCACAAGAGGGCAGCAATAGCTCTTCGGACCACCATACAACCTGCATACATCAACTGAGCAAGACTGATCACCTGTGATTTTGACAAAAGGACCATGATTGCTTATTTATAACGATAATAGTTATAACAATAATAATAAGAATACTAATAACAGCAGTTGTTGCGAGAGGAAGAGGCCGACCACGTCATGGGAATATCGACACATGAAGCCCACAAGCGGGCATTTTCCCGCTGTTTATACTTCACCTCGACACCGCAAAGTACATGAGGACCATTATTAGATGAGATTGCGAGAGTAATTTTCACTTTTGAGTTTAGGATTAGAAAACAAACCAACATTCAATTTATAGAAAATCCTACCTGGCCACAAGCTGTCCGGCATTTTTCGTTCTGCACATTAGAGCAGCAGGGGGGAACTGAAACGACACAACCAACGAATTCATGTATCAAACATTTTCTACAAACATTTCCTAATAATACCAATGATAACAATAATAGCAGCAATATGTGGTGCAGCATTATATTGTGTTGCGTAATAAAGTGAGAAGTTTGCAATTAGGCGGTTCCAGCAGGTTTTCTGCAAACAAAAATGTTCGTTGTAAATTTGAAATTACCGTTGGGATAACATATGTTCCACATTTGAACAATACTTGTGACTATGTTTTAACTGTTTCAGCTTAAATATTATTCACTTATACACTCCATGTGATATGTACCTCTACAGTATGCGTCTGACGAGATGCAGCGAAATATGCCAGGCAATAAATCATGCAACATATTGTTTGTGGCTTCTGTATTTTAATTCACTAAGAGAATACATTATTTTGAATAGCTTGGCATTTTTCTTAGAATGATTGGTGTCTAATGATATCCTACGTCCCCGTGGTCTCTTGGGTAGTGAGGCGGGGTATCTAGACTTTTGGATAAGGGCTAGAAACAGGGCAAGTTGTGCTTGTTAAAAATCCCACGACAGCTGGAAATCGAATAGACCATAAGGTCTGCTGCACTCATCTTACATACACATTTTATGAAACGGCTTGGCTAAGAGGTTTAACGTGCTGAAATTTTCTCTTCTGACGCGGCGGAGCGGGTTGGTTGCGGGGTTGGTTGGATTTACATGTCGGC
This sequence comes from Cepaea nemoralis, assembly GCA_014155875.1. NCBI lineage: Eukaryota > Metazoa > Mollusca > Gastropoda > Stylommatophora > Helicidae > Cepaea > Cepaea nemoralis. The sequence goes on from JACEFZ010022354.1 coordinate 227,188, forward strand.
CTCTCGTTCAGAAAGCAATGGCAAACTACTGACATACACATTTCTACTTGTAATTTCCATATTATGGGCTTGTCTGAGAACGATATGCACGGGCTCCGCGTAGAAGCTCTTCAGGTGCTAAGATGGGAGAAGAGGCAGTGACTGAGGATGTCCGACGTCCGCCTCCTGCTCGCGTAGACCAGATTTGATTCACAGTGTGGACTATGGATGTTTACAAATTAAGGACAGGATCGTTAAAGTGAAGTCCTGTAGCAGGAACAGGTTGTGGATTTATGAAGTGGTAGGACCATAACATAATGTTAGGCATGGGAGCACCAAGGAACAGGTCGTTAGGCTTTTTCCTCCCGTAGCGAACGAGAAGTATATGGATCACAACATCGTCCGACCTCGCTAATTACCAGCATAACCTCCTGATCATCATACCAACCCGCCCGCTGGAGAATGGTACATTTAATTTATAAAATGTTCACAGTCAAAACTACAATTAACCAACAAAACGAAACAAACAAACACAATAATGATATAATAACGGTTATTTCGAGAGTAAAGAATAAGCATACCTGTAAAAGACATAACAGTCTTATAAAAACCATACTGAAGGGCAAGCGAGAAGAGGTAGACAACGATACAAGTTGGAAGATAACATCAAGAGATGGACGAACATCAGTCTGACAGAATGTACAGTCAAGGCGAGAGACAGTGTTGGAGATCCATTACAGTCAACTTTCATTGTCGAGACGACACCTGATTGATTGATTGAGAATAAGCATAGGATAAGAAAACAAGCCAACTTCAATTTTCAAAAATCCTACCTGGCCACAAACTGCATGGCATTTCTCGTTCTGTCGCAATCAACAATGAAAGAACTTGAAAATGTCCCTAGCTTTGAATATCGTGGCTACATAATTAACAACAAAATGGAGTGAACGAATGACAGAGATATATAATTTTGGGTGAACATAAATTAAGAATATTTATAATAGGTGTAATTCTCTTTACACTATCGTATCCTCACAAGGACCTCATGTGCTGTACCAAGATTCTCCCTGTATGATCTATGGTAGGAGACTGACGCACTTAAGACGATATCCGTGTGATCCCTAAGGAAAACCTAGCAAAACCAAAGATCCTTGTTGGTTAGATCATCTCAACATTTATCATCGTCTAGGGGAAATAGACCATTTTCACGTTTATCATTTCCAGGGTAAATTGTTGGTTAGACAGAATACCTCAACATTTCTCATCTACTATGTAAATTATTGGTTAGACCGTCCTAACATTTCTCATCCCTTGGACAATTTAGACCATCTGAACGTCTCTCATCCCCAGGACAAACTAGACCGTCTCAAAATCCTTCATCTCCTGGACAAACTAGAACATCTCAACATGTCTCATCTCCTGGACAAGCTGGACCATCTCAACATGTTTCATCTCTTGGGCAAACTAGACCATCTCAACGTCTCTCATCCTCAGGACAAACTATACCATCTCAAAATCCCTCATCTCCTGGACAAACTAGACCATCTCAACATGTCTCATCTCCTGGACAAGCTGGACCATCTCAACATGTCTCATCTCTAGGGCAAACTAGACCATCTCAACATCTCTCATCTCCTGGGCAAACTAGACCATCTCAACATCTCTTATCTCATGGGCAAACTAGACCATCTCAACATCTCTCATCTGTTGGGTAAATTTGCCGAGGTTTACTCCATGAACACCTTGCTAGCACGCTGATACCGCGATAAGTGCCCCGTCTTCTCCCAGAGATCACGCCGTGACTAATTCTCCATCAAAGGTGTGGCTTTTGAAGTTGGTAACATTCGTGAAAATAACTGGATAACGGATCAAAAATGTTACGTCAATCCATGTTCTTAGAGATGTGTTTCTTCAACTGTTTTAGAGCTATGTTTGTTCAATAAGTCCATGAGTTGTGTTTGTTCAACAGTTTATGAGTTATGTTTGTTCAACAGTCTATGAGCTATGTTTGTTCAACAGTCCATGAGTTATGTTTGTTCAACAGTCTATGAGCTATGTTTGTTCAACAGTCTATGAGCTATGTTTGTTCAACAGTCTATGAGCTATGTTTGTTCAACAGTCTATGAGCTATGTTTGTTCAACAGTCTATGAGCTGTGTTTGTTCAACAGTCCATGAGTTGTGTTTGCTCAACAGTCTATGAGCTGTGTTTGTTCAACAGTCTATGAGTTATGTTTGTTCAACAGTCTATGAGCTATGTTTGTTCAACAGTCTATGAGCTATGTTTGTTCAACAGTCTATGAGCTATGTTTGTTCAACAGTCCATGAGTTGTGTTTGTTCAACAGTCTATGAGCTGTGTTTGTTCAACAGTCCATGAGTTGTGTTTGCTCAACAGTCTATGAGCTGTGTTTGTTCAACAGTCTATGAGTTATGTTTGTTCAACAGTCTATGAGCTATGTTTGTTCAACAGTTTATGAGCTATGTTTGTTCAACAGTCCATGAGTTGTGTTTGTTCAACAGTCCATGAGTTGTGTTTGTTCAACTGTCTATGAGTTATGTTTGTTCAACAGTCCATGAGCTATGTTTGTTCAACAGTCCATGAGTTGTGTTTGTTCAACAGTCTATGAGTTGTGTTTGTTCAACAGTCCATGAGTTGTGTTTGTTCATTAGTCTATGAGCTATGTTTGTTCAACAGTCTATGAGCTATGTTTGTTCAACTGTCTATGAGTTATGTTTGTTCAACAGTCTATGAGCTATGTTTGTTCAACAGTCTATGAGTTGTGTTTGTTCAACAGTCTATGAGCTATGTTTGTTCAACAGTCCATGAGTTGTGTTTGTTCAACAATCCATGAGTTGTGTTTGTTCAACAGTCTATGAGTTGTGTTTGTTCAACAGTCCATGAGTTGTGTTTGTTCAACAGTCCATGAGTTGTGTTTGTTCAACAGTCCATGAGTTGTGTTTGTTCAACAGTCCATGAGTTGTGTTTGTTCAACAGTCTATGAGTTATGTTTGTTCAACAGTCCATGAGTTATGTTTGTTCAACAGTCCATAAGTTATGTTTGTTCAACAGTCTTTGAGCTATGTTTGTTCAACAGTCCATGAGTTGTGTTTGTTCAACAATCTATGAGTTGTGTTTGTTCAACAATCTATGAGTTGTGTTTGTTCAACAATCTATGAGCTGTGTTTGTTCAACAATCTATGAGCTATGTTTGTTCAACAATCTATGAGTTGTGTTTGTTCAACAATCTATGAGTTATGTTTGTGCAACAGTCTATGAGTTATGTTTGTTCAACAATCTATGAGTTGTGTTTGTTCAACAATCTATGAGTTGTGTTTGTTCAACAATCTATGAGCTATGTTTGTTCAACAATCTATGAGTTGTGTTTGTTCAACAATCTATGAGTTGTGTTTGTTCAACAATCTATGAGTTATGTTTGTTCAACAATCTATGAGTTGTGTTTGTTCAACAATCTATGAGTTGTGTGTGTTCAACAATCTATGAGTTGTGTTTCTTCAACAATCTATGAGTTCTGTTTGTTCAACAATCTATGAGTTGTGTTTGTTCAACAATCTATGAGTTGTGTTTGTTCAACAATCTATGAGTTGTGTTTGTTCAACAATCTATGAGTTGTGTTTCTTCAACAATCTATGAGTTCTGTTTGTTCAACAATCTATGAGTTGTGTTTGTTCAACAATCTAGGAGTTGTGTTTGTTCAACAATCTATGAGTTGTGTTTGTTCAACAATCCATGAGTTGTGTTTGTTCATCTGCTCCGTGGCAAAGAGGTTACAGTCGTGGTTCTTAATCTCGCATACCGCGTTCGAAACACAGATGTGGGCGATTTGGCAGCAGACCGCCTTACGTTGGTTTTTTTATGAAATGGTATGGGTGCAAGTCGTTCAGAAACAATGGCAAACTACTGAATGTAAACTTTCTCAGGAATCACGAACAGCTAAAAAATGCGAAGGTTGACTGCTAGGTACTGTAAAGTATCTGCAACTAACTTTTTTGTTCAACTGTTTTAGATTTACGTATGTTCAACAGTATTGGATTTATGTTTTTCTTCCAGAAAAAAAAAAAAGAAAAAAAACACATCTTAACTTCACAACATTCAACATTCAGAAAGTACAGATCCAAAGAAGATCACATAACCTACACAGCCCAGGAACAACTTTCAAGAGAAGAAACACACGTTAGCGGCCCGGGTAGACTTAGATAAAAGCATTTGATAAAGTATCGAAGAAGGGATTGAAATTAAAATTCCGAAAAAATGCAGGTGTGTGAGAAATTGTACAGGTGGATCAGCCATTAGTATGAGGACAGAACTGACAGGACAAAAGTACAAGGACAAACCAGCAAGAAGATGCTGTTGCAACAAGGTGCCCTCCAAAGGAGGAGTTCTTTCATAAACACTTGTCCTAGCATATATGAATGACATCACAGAAAATGTGCCTGCCAAAGTCCACACTTCTATCTACGCAGTCGACGTGGCCAATGGGGCAGCGAGGTGTGACTAGGGGATCTGGCCGACGCTCGACGCGCAGAGGAAAGGCGAGACGGACATATAATCAGATTGCTAGTGGAACTATTAGTGTTGGAACTCTTCACTGGCTGCTGAGGATGGGGACGGAGCGCTTATGGGAATGCCCCGAATGCTGTGATGTCGGTTCCTAAATCAATCAATCAATCATAGTCGACGTGGCCAGGTGGGCGTCTGAAGAAATATTAAAACAGCTATATTAAAACGCTGGCCTAGGTGTTAAACGACTTTCTCCGTAATCCCGTTTATCCACGTAGGGTAACGCAGCGTGCGAGAATTAGTAGCGGTTCTCGCCGCGTTGGTGACTTACGGGATAAGTGAGCCGGCCGCTCAGAAAGCAGTCGCAAACTACTGAGCGTAATCTTGCCAAGAAATTAACAACAGCGGTAAAATGCTGGTGTTGACAGCGATGTCCTGTAAAGGATGTGCGAAAAAAAATTATTAATACGGCTCCGTGTATAATTGTGTTACGGATGCAGTTTGTAATCTCCCATACACGAGTTTGAAATACAACTGCGGGCGATTTGGCAGCAGACCGCATTGAGTTGGGTTTTTCGTTCAGAAAGCAATGGCAAACTACTGAACGTAAACTTGCCAAGAGATCACAAACAGCAAAAAATGCTGGGGTTGACTGCAACTTCCTGTAAAGGATATGCAACTAATTAAAAAAAAATTTTTTAACAACAGGATGCAGCAAGGCCTATTAATGCTAGAAGTATTGTCAAACATATGGCCAGTGAAGATCAGTAAGGAGAAAACAACATGCACGATTTTTCTCCCTCTCAAATAAATTAAAACAAGCTAAGCTATTGATGATTGAAAAATATAGTGCGTCAAGAAGAAAGCCCAAAATACCTAGGTATCACCTTCGATCGCCGCATAACATGGAAGACGCAGATTGATACAAATCTAAAAAGAGCAAGGCAACGAATGGCGATCATCAAAATCATTGCTGGTACAACATTTGGGAAAAGGAGAGGAGATGAGAAATGTCTCAAGAAGTCAGACACTGGACGAGTGAGGCCAGTACTTGAAAAGGAGATTGCATCTGCTCCATTTGAGGACAAACTCTATGGGAATACCAACAAGCTAGAGTTGCTTTTTTTATATTTACTCTACAGGCGTCTGGATGTGAACGAAGGAGAAGATGGAGTTTTGTTTGTTCAACTGTTATAGAGTTATGTTTGTTCGATAGTTTTAAAATTATGTTGGTTCAACTATCGAGCAGTTATTTGTGTTCAACAGTTTTAGAGTTATGTTTGTTCAAATGTCTCGGAGTAATGTTTGTTCAAGTGTCTTAGAGATAGATTTATTTGATCAGCTGTATTAATAGCAGCAATAGTAGTAGTAGTATCAGCAGTAGTACTAATAGTAGTAGCAGCAGCGAAAGTCGCAACAGTGGCAATAGTAGTAGTCACAGCAATAGTAGTAGAACTTGATGAAGTTGAAGTCGCAACAGTAGCAATAGTAGTAACAGCAGCAATAGTAGCAGCAGCAGTAGCAATAGTAGTCTCTCATCATCTCATCTCATCATGTTCCTCCTGTACCTTGCGGTGTCGAGGTGAAGTATAAACAAGGGAGAGTGCCCGCTTATGGGCTTCATGTATCGATATTCCCATGGACTCTGTTATTCCATGCGTCCATCGTTTACGTGGTCGGCCTCTTCCTCTGCTTCCCTCTGGTCTGTACATCATTGCTTGTTGTGGTATACTGTTAGTTGGTAACCTACGTGCATGGCCAAACCATTTGACTTGCTGCCTTCTAATAAAATCTAGCGCTGCTATAACCCCCCACTTTAGTCCTGATTTCTTCATTTCTGATCTTATCTCTTCTTGATACATTGAGTATTATTCTCAGGAATCTCATTTCTGTTGTGATTTTTCTTTTCTTTGCTTCTATCATTGTCCAGGTTTGGCATTGGTAACATAGAGTTGGTAGGAAGATTGTGTTTTAAAGTGCTTTCTTAGTAGTTATTGATACTTGTTTGTTCTTTAGTAAGCGCATACATGCCTTTGAATATAAATTTCATAGACGGGTGTTAAGAATATCTTGGATACATTAAAGAACAAATCCATCCATACGAAAAGATCTGAATATTGAAGAAGGTTGGCTAATAAAGACGATAAAACAAAGAAACTTGAAATATTATGGCCTCTTGAAACGTCATGAAAGTTTTGGAGTGAACAATAATGGAGGGGTTTATGCCTGGGAAGAAAGGAAGAGGAAGGTCAAAGAGAAGATGGGTGCAGGATGTGGCGGATGATCTCCAGATGGGTGTATCGGATGCGGGACATCTTGCTTATGACGGAAAAGTTTTCCAGACGGTTGTTATGGGAGCGAAGTTCTGCACAAGACATGCTACTGAGTGAATCAATAAAAGTAGAAGTCTCAGCAGTAACAATATTAGTAATAGCAGCTATAGTAGTAGCAGCAGCAGTAGCAATAGTAGTAATAGTGGAATTTATTGTATTATTATTATTATTAGTGGCAATGGCAAACTACTGTTTGTAAACTTGCCAACAGATCACAAACAGCAAAAAGATGCTGGGGTTGACTGCTACGTCTTGTAAAGGATATGCAACTAACTTTTATTTATTTGTTTATTTATTTAGTAGTAGTAGTAGTAGTAGTAGCAGCAGCAGCAGCAGCAGCAGTAGTAGTAGCAGCAGCAGTAGTAGTAGTAGTAGTAGTAGTAGTAGTAGTAGTAGTAGTAGCAGCAGCAGCAGCAGCAGCAGCAGTAGTAGTAGTAGTAGTAGTAGTAGTAGTAGTAATAGTAGTAGTAGTAGTAGTAGTAGTAGTAGCAGCAGCAGCAGTAGTAGTAGTAGTAGTAGTAGTAGTAGTAGTAGTAGTAGCAGCAGCAGCAGCAGCAGCAGTAGTAGTAGTAGTAGTAGTAGTAGTAGTAGTAGTAGTAGTAGTAGTAGTAGTAGTAGTAGTGGTAGTAGTAGTAGTAGTAGTAGTAGTAGTAGTAGTAGTAGTAGTAGTATCAATAGTAATAATAATAGTAGATACAGCTAGGAAACCCATGAGGTCACTGAAGTAATATATGAATGCACTCACTTACATTGATGGGAATTCATTGAAGGAAAGGAACGAGACAGAGATCGAAGGATAGACACACCAAGAAATATAATCATGTAAAGCTACCGGCACGCAGAGGTTCGATACAGTTTCCCCCAACTGATGACGAGGAACGAATTGTTGAATGAATGAATTTTCTTGAGGTTAAGGGAGCCAGATATTCGATCGAAGTCAGTAATACTACTTACTAGCGATGTCGATCATCGACCTGCGACAGACAGATTATGTCATTATACCACAGTACCAGTGGGGTGTGGGGTGTAGGGTAGTGGGGTGTGGTGTATGGGGTGTGGGGTGTGGTGATGTGGGGTGTGGAGTGTGGGTGCGGTGGTGTTGGTGTTGATTGCCTCCGTGGCAGAGAGGTCAAGTCACTGCCCCGCGTTCTGAATGGTGTAGGTTTGTTATCGATCTATGTCGTTCAGACCACAAATGCAATTTTTCCGGAGACTTCTGGTGGGCATCGCTGGAGCTGCGGAGTTCGTGCTTGCACGATGCTTTCCTCGGGCAGCTTGTCGTTCTACGGGGAGAGACCACGCCAGGTGGCATAAAAATCCGGTGAAATAAAGGCGTGGATTTTATTCTAACGGGGGATAAAGGAAAACCCTAACCTGTACAGTTCGCTGTGACTTAATTCCTCCGGCTCAAGACCCCACTGTCCTACACTACTAGGTACAACATTCAGTAGATGACAGATTTTGACAACTATCTTAGGTATATTATTTTAACTTTAATAGTTACAGATCGAAGGAAGTCTCCGAGGCGAAATAGACTTTAAAACAAAAAAAGTTCAGATCGAATGGTGTGCACGATGTATCCATCCCTAACCAGTTGTCAAGTACTGAAAAGAAGAAGTTAGAATGCACATTTATTGTTTCGCCCATTTTGGTTTTTAATTTTTTGCTTTATCTCAGAGATCTCCGTGGCTAAGTGGTCAACCCACTTCCCTCGTCTCAGAATGTCGGGGGTTCGTTTCCGGACTCCTTCCCTCGATTATCAAACGAAGAGTGTTTCGGTGACCGGTCGTCGCCTGAGCCGGGGGTTCGTGCACTGTACGACGCTTTCGGTAGACAGCTGTTCTGCAGAGAAATATTAAGTTACACTGGGTATACCTAGGTGCAATCAAATCAACCTCTCTTGCCTTTTTAACATCATTTGTTAGTTTGCTTGTTTGTTTATTATATAGACGATATTTTGCTTTCTCTGTGGCGAAGGAGTTACTGACGCAGTTCGTAATCCCGCGTACCGCGTTCGAAACACAGCTGCGAGCGATTTGACAGCAGACCGCCTTGCTTTGATTTTTTATAAAATGGTATGAGTGTCGATCGTTCTGAAAGCAAAGGCAAACTACTGAATGTAAACTTGACAAGAAATCACAAACAGCCAAGCAATGCTGGGGTTGTTTCTGACGTCCTGTAAAGGATATGCAACTAACGTAACTTTGTTTATTGTATCATACCCCAAATATACACACATTGGCCACATCCCATCAAGCAATAACGATAGGTATAAAAATCTAAGAAACTGAACAAATCAGGTAGAATGTGTCGAAGAATAAAGAAGATAACAAAGAAGACATAACCAAGAACAACAAGAACTATGCTACGAGAACGGGATCCCCACAACGTTGCTTCTCTCTCGTGTAAGCCGTGTTTCCTTGTGGCTCTCTGAACCCAAAGTTTTCCCTTTTCCCTCTCCAACAAAGGAACCGACGCCAGCACACGACAACAAACACCGTTACATTTGCAAAGGGGTACACCCGGAAAAGTGGTTACCCGAAAGGCGGCGAGCAGGTAAGCGTACAATGCCTTCAACAAACGAACTCACCTTTGGCATAAACAAATAATCCAGGAAATAAAAATCTTATGAACAACAATAACAGCATCATGTTGGTAGGTGTGTAGGTATCCGTGCACATTCGACCATGATTGCAAACGTTCTGTTTATCAGCCCAGGTCGCAGACTGGTTCAACACCTGACAAGATTGTGTTGTTCCGTAATTTACTGCGGCTCTGCCATTGGTTGCCTGGCGAGGCGGGACTGTTCTCTCTGCCTGGCGATTATCACCAAAGGGGAAAGAACCGGGATCCAAGGGGTCGCGTGCGTGTCGAGTTCCAGTAACGTTCTGCGTGACATTCACACTTCACGAACCACTGGTTTTCACATTCCGACAACCATTCATTCATTCATCGCGTTATTACTGCCTTCATTCATACGCTCATTCCGCGCGTAATTCATTGAATTCTTACTGGGTACTCATTTATTACTCACCTCGTTAATTCGTAAAATTATTCAGTCGTTAGTTCATTCGCTTATTAACCCACACAGTATTTTATTTATAATCCCACTCACTCAAAACATTTAACGTTAATATTTTATTTAGCTCTTACCTTATTCACATATTGTATATTACATTATTATTGCCACATACATGGGGTAGAAACACGAAAAAACACAAAATACAACCAAACTGCTCCACGAAAGGAAAAACACAAAGCGACTAGCATGACCAAATGAGTAAAAGCGCTGGCTATTAAACATCCGGTGTACTGATGACGAGGTAGCGGGTTCAACCCCTACACAGTCAGTTGGATTAAATGGGTAAACTTCTCGTCTTTGACTTGAGGATGTAAATTACAAGTACCTCAGAAGTTGGAGCGTGTTCGCCTGATGACGAGGGGCAGTGGTAATAGGGAAAGCAAAAATCAGAAGTTACTAGAAGTAGAAGCACGTATATGGACTACGCTTGAGTTCAAAGCGAGCAAAAATTCACACACACACACACACACACACACACACACACACGCACACACACGCACACACACACACACACACACACGCACACACACACACACACACACGCACACACACACACACGCGCACACACACGCACACACACGCACACACACACACACACACACGCACACACACACACACACACACACACGCACAAAGCAGTACAAACGAACGTTTCGAAGAAAGTCTTCATCAACGGACTAAACAACAACAACAACAACAACAACAACAACAACAACAACAAGAATACTTCTCTAGAAAACTGAAATATCACAATCACAAAATAAGTAATGCTCACGGATAAATGAATAACTTGAACTATGTTCAGAAAAGAAAATACTGATCGGCAGAATGAGATAGAGATGTTAAAAGATGGAACTACACCGAGAAGAAGTTGGGGTAATTTTGAAGATTGTGTAGAAAATACACTCACATACATACACACACAACATAGGCGTGCCGGCCAGCACGCACACGCATTAACATATATGCATTAAAAATAATGATTACATGTCAGATAGAATCAGTTCTGCCACACGGCTGTAAATCCTGGGCAGTTAGTAAACACGCGAAAACATCTCCCAGAAGCTTTTGAGATGGTTTTAATAGAAGATATCGTATACTCCCTGGACAGCCAAAATGAGTAATAATCTAAACAGTTTTAGGGTGGTTAAGATACAAAGACAACTTATACATAAAGAGACAGTCATCATATTTTGGGCACATTATGAGAAGACAAAAACTAGAACATATTGTGACAAGTGGAACGATTTGTGAACAGAGAAATAGAGGGAGATAGTGAGATAAAATTCTGGACAGACCAGTGCCATGGCCTTAAAGTATGTCAGCATAGGAATTGTAACAAGCTGTTGGACATCAGCAAGATGTGGCGAAGAATCATCTCCTATGCCAGTTAGCAAGACACTTCCTGATAATGATGACAGTAGATGAAATAATCCTGATTATCGAACACTGTTGAGTTAAGAAACCCCCCCCCCCCCCTCCCTCCCTCTCCACCAAATGAATAAGTTTCCTAAATATGACGAGTGGAGCGGGATTTTAAGGCAAAATGACCGCTTGGTTGTGGCTATGGAAATGGAGTGAGACTGGTTTGGGAAACTCCGTATGCGTGTCCATCAGATCGACTAAGTTCCTGCGGGTGTCACCAATATATGACAAGTTATATATTTGGCTGTGGGATTGGCATGTGACTGCGTCCCTCATTTGAAACACTTCTATCAGGAAGCTGAGCTGACCACAGGAAATTGTACCAGAAACCATGGTTTCCATCTAGTGCTGGAGCATTTAGTATAGTTGAGTTGTTGAGCTAAGAATTGACATCACTGCACTCAGGACATCCCCATACGCGCTCCGTCACCTCATTCAACAGCCAGCGAAGATTCATACTACTAATCGTTCCCACCGCTATCTGACTGAACGTTCTCCTTGTCTTCACTCTATATTGAGATTCTTCCAGAACCCCTGCCAGTGAATATCACATAAAATGCTCCTCACTGCCCAATGTGAAAAGTGGAATACACAGAAGTCTTGACAAGCCAACAACACCACAGGTACACTGTGCATAATGCCGCCGCCAGAATACCAACACAAAAGTCCTCCCGAAAAATACAGTTAATCGCCGATGGAATCAGCAGTCAGCAGAAGACTTCATTGACCCTGGTTTTGTTCCATATGGCTCGGTCTCTTTCCACAGGGCGAACCACCGAAAGCGCCGCTCAAAGCACAAAGTCCGTATCTCCAGCGACGACCCCCAGAAGTCTCTGAGAAAAATGCACGCGTGAACCGAAAAGGCAAAACAGTCAATTCAGCAACAGCCGGCCGCCATCGTTACGATCAATCATTTCACGTTACAAATTACCATGGACAGATGTACAAGCATTCCACACGAAATTCACAGCTCACAGTGTCGCGCAACGCACTTACTCAGCAGCAGGGCGACGGAACAATGCACTACCAGTCCAACATGAGGAAAATGTGAATGCAAACCGTAGCCACAAGCGCAAACACTCCAGAGGCCTTAACGGTTTAAATGCCTATCCACCATCTTGGGGACCGGAAGTCCACTCTAATCGTTGAAAGTATGGAACAATATTGACGTGACAATCCTGAGGATAAAATTAATACAAAATGGGAATGTGCAAAAACCATTATACAGATTGCAAATACAACCTTTCCAGTGAAGCTAAATAAGAGAAAGCAATTATGGATAACCGTTGAAATCTTTAGCAAAATGACTCGAAGAAAGAAAGAAAAGAACACTCCAGATTATATATTAATAGACAGAGAAATACATCACATGTGCAGAGTTGTCAAAGAAGAAAACATGCAAAGAAATATAGGATCTAGAAATAAAATACAACTCAACATAATTGCTTGAAAATATAAAGATATTTACAAAGAAGAAAAATAATATAACAGGAAATGGTTGTATCAGAGGAAAGAATGGAGAAATTATAATTGATAATACTGATATAATGCTTGCTTGCTTGCTTGTGTTCGTTGGCTTGAGCTCCAACGCGAAGTCCTGTATGTCGGATGAAGGCATCCTGTTGTCCAACTTCAGTGTGATGTCATACAGGACCTGAGTTTTGCGTGAGTATCCGTTGTCCCATGTCTGGCTTATTGGTGTGCAGACTGGTGGTTCCTCGCCATACAGGCAGACACTCTCCGACTTCGGAGGAATCGGCGATCCTATTGACCTCAGCCAGGACCCCGAAAGGACCTGTTGCCCAGGACGCTCGACGAGGACGCGTCAATAGGTCTTGGCCAGTATATAACCCGGCCCTGGTGCCTTGGAAACACCTCTGCGTCCCTACTGATATAATAAAAAGATAGGCAGTGTATACAGAAGATTTTTTTCTGGGACAGCAAGGTCAATAAAGCAGCATTGTATAATAATAAAGATGGACCAAACATCAGTTATCATTTGGGGTATCTTCATTACACTCCGGACAGGTCCATAGGTGCTCAGATTCCCCCCCCCCCCCCCCAGCATATGCAGTCAGCGTTCGGTGGCTAATAGTGCCAGTTCTGTGTTGGTTGACGAGGCACCTCGTTTTCCCGATGTACCTTCCGTGTCTGGCCGTGCCAATTCTTACTCCCAAGTCTTTCATCCTGGATAGCGATGTGAATTCACTGACGTCAAAGTCCTCTGTTCTCGACATCTCTTTAAGGACGTTAATAACATCGGCACGATCCATGGGCTGGCCACCTACAGGGGGTGCAGAGCCAGCCAGTTTATCAGCTCGTTCATTTCCCTCATGTCAAGGGACAAAGATGAAGGTGGTGACTTTACGGACAACAGACTTCCGCAGCGAATCAGTCCACTGTCTACGTATAGATCCAGCTTCGACCTTCCGAATCATGCTCATTGAATCACTTAGTACACACACGTTGGTATAATGCTGTGCTTGCTTGCTTGCTTGTGTTCGTTGGCTTGAGCTCCAACGCGAAGTCTTGTATGTCGGATGAAGGCATCCTGTTCTCCAACATCAGTGTGATGTCATACAGGACCTGAGGTTTGCGTGAGTATCCGTTGTCCCATGTCTGGCTTACTGGTGTGCAGACTGGTGGTTCCTCGCCATACAGGCAGACACTCTCCGACTTCGGAGGAATCGGCGATCCTACTGACTTTAGCCAGGACACCGAAGGGACCTGTTGCCCAGGACGCTCGACGAGGACGCGTCAATAGGTCTTGGCCAGTATAGAACCCAGCCCTGGTGCCTTGGAAACACCTCTGGTCCCGTATAATGCTGTGATTCTAGCCATATGAAAGCCTGTGTTACTGCCATCACCTCCATCGTCATGCTGCTCGTGGTCATAGAGTGGGCACCACTGGATTCTTGAACGGTTCGGCCCGCTGAACGGGCTGAAATACCCATGCACTTCTCTGCTGCTTTACAACAGATCCATCTGTATAGATGAGCACTTCGGGGCTGTTCATAGATGAGCGCGTTGATCTCTGCATTGACAGCGGCAGGGTTCTGTTCTCTGCACCGTCTGTCGAGTGTGATATTGCGGGAGGACCAAACATATTAAATGATGAAGTAGAGAAGGTTATTAACAAGACTGACGGAAGGAAAGGCTGCAGTTTCTAACAAGATATCAACAGAGATGGTAAAATCCTTATCCAGCTTTGACATCGATACTATCACATAACTGGGTACATCCCCAAGGATTTGAAAACATCCAATTTCATCACACTACTCAAGAAGCCAACGGCTGTTGATGCTGAGGATTACAGAATTATTAGCTTAATAAGCCATATAACTAAGATACTACTCAAGGTCATACAAGAAAGAATTCAAAATACAATAGTTGGGGAAGTAGCCGAAGAACAATTTGGGTTCCGCAAAAATAAAGGCACCAGACAAGCAATAATCTGTTTGAGGATGTTAATTGAAAACTATTTAGAAGTTCAAAAAAATAAATGTTTGTTTTATAGACTACAAGAAAGCTTTTCGTAGAATACAACATGAATGACTAATTACAAACCTTCCAGAATAGGACTAGACGGGAAGGACATCAGACTATTAGTAACTTGTACTGGGAACAATAGGCGATATTTGATGCGGAAGTGATTATTCGTCGCCCATAGAGATGATAAGAGGAGTACGGCAGGTATGTGCACTGTCCCCATGCCTCTTCAACCTATACACAGAAAGAATTTTTAAATAAGTTGAAATGCCTGGACTTAGCATCAATGGAAGAATCATAAACAATCTTAGGTATGCTGACGATGTCGTGCTAATAGCAGAAAGCGAGCATGAGTTACAAAACCTAAAGGATAAAGTAAACGGGCATAGTGCAGAATGTGGCTTAGATATTAACATAAATAAAAAAAAAAACGAAAACTATGATAATTAGTATTGGAAAGGAAAGGTCATCAATGAACATCACGGTACACAGGGATATACTATAAAAAGTAACAAGTTTCTCCTATCTTGGAAATGTAATAATAGATGATGGTAGAAGTGAAACAGAAATAAAATAGAGAATAGGAATGGCTAAAAAAGCTTGAAATCAATATTAACATCTAGAGAGATTGACAACGTATTAAAAATGAGAATTGTTAAATATGACGTATATTCAACGCTACTGTATGACGCGGAAGCCTGGACATTAACCAACCAGCTAGAAAGTCGAATAGATGCCATGGAGATGTGGATAAACGGGAGAATATGTCGTATTTTATGGAAACAAAAACAATCAAGTGGTTCTAGAAAAACTGGTAATGAAAAGAGAGTTGATAAGAGAAATAAAAAAGAGGCAAGTGAAATATTTCGGTTACGTTAAAATATATACCACTCTTTTAACAACCATACAGGAGGTCAAGGTTGAAGACAAGCGAGCAAGAGGTAGACAACGATACAAGTGGAAGATATCAAGAGATGGACGAACATCAATCTGACAGAGTGTACAGTCAGGGCTAGAGGTAGACAACGACACAAGCTGGAAGATATCAAGAGATGGACGAACATCAATCTGACATAATGTACAGTCAGGGCTAGAGGTAGACAACGACACAAGCTGGAAGATATCAAGAGATGGTCGAACATCAATCTGACATAATGTACAGTCAGGGCTAGAGGTAGACAACGATACAAGCTGGAAGATATCAAGAGATGGACGAACATCAATCTGACATAATGTACAGTCAGGGCAAGAGGTAGACAACGACACAAGCTGGAAGATATCAAGAGATGGACGAACATCAACCTGACATAATGTACAGTCAGGGCTAGAGGTAGACAACGACACAAGCTGGAAGATATCAAGAGATGGACGAACATCAATCTGACAGAGTGTACAGTCAGGGCTAGAGGTAGACAACGACACAAGCTGGAAGATATCAAGAGATGGTCGAACATCAATCTGACATAATGTACAGTCAGGGCTAGAGGTAGACAACGACACAAGTGGAAGATATCAAGAGATGGACGAACATCAATCTGACATAATGTACAGTCAGGGCTAGAGGTAGACAACGATACAAGCTGGAAGATATCAAGAGATGGACGAACATCAATCTGACATAATGTACAGTCAGGGCTAGAGGTAGACAACGATACAAGCTGGAAGATATCAAGAGATGGACGAACATCAACCTGACATAATGTACAGTCAGGGCTAGAGGTAGACAACGACACAAGCTGGAAGATATCAAGAGATGTACGAACATCAATCTGACATAATGTACAGTCAGGGCTAGAGGTAGACAACGATACAAGCTGGAAGATATCAAGAGATGGACGAACATCAACCTGACATAATGTACAGTCAGGGCTAGAGGTAGACAACGACACAAGCTGGAAGATATCAAGAGATGGACGAACATCAATCTGACAGAGTGTACAGTCAGGGCTAGAGGTAGACAACGACACAAGCTGGAAGATATCAAGAGATGGTCGAACATCAATCTGACATAATGTACAGTCAGGGCTAGAGGTAGACAACGACACAAGTGGAAGATATCAAGAGATGGACGAACATCAATCTGACATAATGTACAGTCAGGGCTAGAGGTAGACAACGATACAAGCTGGAAGATATCAAGAGATGGACGAACATCAATCTGACATAATGTACAGTCAGGGCTAGAGGTAGACAACGATACAAGCTGGAAGATATCAAGAGATGGACGAACATCAATCTGACATAATGTACAGTCAGGGCTAGAGGTAGACAACGACACAAGCTGGAAGATATCAAGAGATGGACGAACATCAATCTGACATAATGTACAGTCAGGGCTAGAGGTAGACAACGACACAAGCTGGAAGATATCAAGAGATGGACGAACATCAATCTGACAGAGTGTACAGTCAGGGCTAGAGGTAGACAACGACACAAGCTGGAAGATATCAAGAGATGGACGAACATCAATCTGACATAATGTACAGTCAGGGCAAGAGGTAGACAACGACACAAGCTGGAAAGATATCAAGAGATGGACGAACATCAATCTGACATAATGTACAGTCAGGGCTAGAGGTAGACAACGACACAAGCTGGAAGATATCAAGAGATGGACGAACATCAATCTGACATAATGTACAGTCAGGGCTAGAGGTAGACAACGACACAAGCTGGAAGATATCAAGAGATGGACGAACATCAATCTGACAGAGTGTACAGTCAGGGCTAGAGGTAGACAACGACACAAGCTGGAAGATATCAAGAGATGGACGAACATCAATCTGACAGAGTGTACAGTCAGGGCTAGAGGTAGACAACGATACAAGCTGGAAGATATCAAGAGATGGACGAACATCAATCTGACATAATGTACAGTCAGGGCTAGAGGTAGACAACGATACAAGTGGAAGATATCAAGAGATGGACGAACATCAATCTGACATAATGTACAGTCAGGGCTAGAGGTAGACAACGATACAAGCTGGAAGATATCAAGAGATGGACGAACATCAATCTGACATAATGTACAGTCAGGGCTAGAGGTAGACAACGACACAAGCTGGAAGATATCAAGAGATGGACGAACATCAATCTGACATAATGTACAGTCAGGGCTAGAGGTAGACAACGACACAAGCTGGAAGATATCAAGAGATGGACGAACATCAATCTGACAGAGTGTACAGTCAGGGCTAGAGGTAGACAACGACACAAGCTGGAAGATATCAAGAGATGGACGAACATCAATCTGACATAATGTACAGTCAGGGCAAGAGGTAGACAACGACACAAGCTGGAAGATATCAAGAGATGGACGAACATCAATCTGACATAATGTACAGTCAGGGCTAGAGGTAGACAACGACACAAGCTGGAAGATATCAAGAGATGGACGAACATCAATCTGACATAATGTACAGTCAGGGCTAGAGGTAGACAACGACACAAGCTGGAAGATATCAAGAGATGGACGAACATCAATCTGACAGAGTGTACAGTCAGGGCTAGAGGTAGACAACGACACAAGCTGGAAGATATCAAGAGATGGTCGAACATCAATCTGACAGAATGTACAGTCAGGGCTAGAGGTAGACAACGATACAAGTGGAAGATATCAAGAGATGGACGAACATCAATCTGACATAATGTACAGTCAGGGCTAGAGGTAGACAACGACACAAGCTGGAAGATATCAAGAGATGGACGAACATCAATCTGACAGAGTGTACAGTCAGGGCTAGAGGTAGACAACGACACAAGCTGGAAGATATCAAGAGATGGTCGAACATCAATCTGACATAATGTACAGTCAGGGCTAGAGGTAGACAACGATACAAGTGGAAGATATCAAGAGATGGACGAACATCAATCTGACATAATGTACAGTCAGGGCTAGAGGTAGACAACGATACAAGTGGAAGATATCAAGAGATGGACGAACATCAATCTGACAGAGTGTACAGTCAGGGCTAGAGGTAGACAACGACACAAGCTGGAAGATATCAAGAGATGGTCGAACATCAATCTGACATAATGTACAGTCAGGGCTAGAGGTAGACAACGATACAAGTGGAAGATATCAAGAGATGGACGAACATCAATCTGACAGAGTGTACAGTCAGGGCTAGAGGTAGACAACGACACAAGCTGGAAGATATCAAGAGATGGACGAACATCAATCTGACATAATGTACAGTCAGTGCTAGAGGTAGACAACGATACAAGTGGAAGATATCAAGAGATGGACGAACATCAATCTGACATAATGTACAGTCAGGGCAAGAGGTAGACAACGACACAAGCTGGAAGATATCAAGAGATGGACGAACATCAATCTGACATAATGTACAGTCAGGGCTAGAGGTAGACAACGACACAAGCTGGAAGATATCAAGAGATGGACGAACATCAACCTGACATAATGTACAGTCAGGGCTAGAGGTAGACAACGACACAAGTGGAAGATATCAAGAGATGGACGAACATCAATCTGACATAATGTACAGTCAGGGCTAGAGGTAGACAACGACACAAGTGGAAGATATCAAGAGATGGACGAACATCAATCTGACAGAGTGTACAGTCAGGGCTAGAGGTAGACAACGACACAAGCTGGAAGATATCAAGAGATGGACGAACATCAATCTGACAGAGTGTACAGTCAGGGCTAGAGGTAGACAACGACACAAGCTGGAAGATATCAAGAGATGGACGAACATCAATCTGACATAATGTACAGTCAGTGCTAGAGGTAGACAACGATACAAGTGGAAGATATCAAGAGATGGACGAACATCAATCTGACATAATGTACAGTCAGGGCAAGAGGTAGACAACGACACAAGCTGGAAGATATCAAGAGATGGACGAACATCAATCTGACATAATGTACAGTCAGGGCTAGAGGTAGACAACGACACAAGCTGGAAGATATCAAGAGATGGACGAACATCAACCTGACATAATGTACAGTCAGGGCTAGAGGTAGACAACGACACAAGTGGAAGATATCAAGAGATGGACGAACATCAATCTGACATAATGTACAGTCAGGGCTAGAGGTAGACAACGACACAAGTGGAAGATATCAAGAGATGGACGAACATCAATCTGACAGAGTGTACAGTCAGGGCTAGAGGTAGACAACGACACAAGCTGGAAGATATCAAGAGATGGACGAACATCAATCTGACAGAGTGTACAGTCAGGGCTAGAGGTAGACAACGACACAAGCTGGAAGATATCAAGAGATGGACGAACATCAATCTGACATAATGTACAGTCAGGGCTAGAGGTAGACAACGACACAAGCTGGAAGATATCAAGAGATGGACGAACATCAATCTGACATAATGTACAGTCAGGGCTAGAGGTAGACAACGATACAAGTGGAAGATATCAAGAGATGGACGAACATCAATCTGACAGAGTGTACAGTCAGGGCTAGAGGTAGACAACGACACAAGCTGGAAGATATCAAGAGATGGACGAACATCAATCTGACATAATGTACAGTCAGGGCTAGAGGTAGACAACGACACAAGCTGGAAGATATCAAGAGATGGTCGAACATCAATCTGACATAATGTACAGTCAGGGCTAGAGGTAGACAACGACACAAGCTGGAAGATATCAAGAGATGGTCGAACATCAATCTGACATAATGTACAGTCAGGGCTAGAGGTAGACAACGACACAAGCTGGAAGATATCAAGAGATGGACGAACATCAATCTGACATAATGTACAGTCAGGGCTAGAGGTAGACAACGATACAAGTGGAAGATATCAAGAGATGGACGAACATCAATCTGACATAATGTACAGTCAGGGCTAGAGGTAGACAACGACACAAGCTGGAAGATATCAAGAGATGTACGAACATCAATCTGACATAATGTACAGTCAGGGCTAGAGGTAGACAACGACACAAGCTGGAAGATATCAAGAGATGGTCGAACATCAATCTGACATAATGTACAGTCAGGGCAAGAGGTAGACAACGACACAAGCTGGAAGATATCAAGAGATGGACGAACATCAATCTGACATAATGTACAGTCAGGGCTAGAGGTAGACAACGATACAAGTGGAAGATATCAAGAGATGGACGAACATCAATCTGACATAATGTACAGTCAGGGCTAGAGGTAGACAACGACACAAGCTGGAAGATATCAAGAGATGTACGAACATCAATCTGACATAATGTACAGTCAGGGCTAGAGGTAGACAACGACACAAGCTGGAAGATATCAAGAGATGGACGAACATCAATCTGACATAATGTACAGTCAGGGCTAGAGGTAGACAACGACACAAGCTGGAAGATATCAAGAGATGGACGAACATCAATCTGACATAATGTACAGTCAGGGCTAGAGGTAGACAACGACACAAGCTGGAAGATATCAAGAGATGGACGAACATCAATCTGACAGAGTGTACAGTCAGGGCTAGAGGTAGACAACGACACAAGCTGGAAGATATCAAGAGATGGACGAACATCAATCTGACAGAGTGTACAGTCAGGGCAAGAGGTAGACAACGATACAAGTGGAAGATATCAAGAGATGGACGAACATCAATCTGACATAGTGTACAGTCAGGGCAAGAGGTAGACAACGATACAAGTGGAAGATATCAAGAGATGGACGAACATCAATCTGACATAATGTACAGTCAGGGCTAGAGGTAGACAACGATACAAGTGGAAGATATCAAGAGATGGACGAACATCAATCTGACAGAATGTACAGTCAGGGCAAGAGGCAGACAGTGTTGGAGATCCGTTGCAGCCAACCTTCATTCAACCCTATACCGACATTAAGTTTGATTTCACCGTTGACTTCTCGTTCAGATAACAATAGCAAACTACAAAACATAAAATTGCATAGAACATCAAACTGGCGTTGATGGCAACGTCCTGTAAAGCAGACGCAACTCAAGAACATACTGGTTAGAAACAGACTCCCGAGGCATCAACACTTAGTTTAGTTAATTGCATTCAACTCAAAAGCAGTACTGGTTAGAAACAGACTCCCGGGTCAGCTACACTTGGTTTAGTTAGTTTCAGACAGCTCAAGAACATTCTGGTTAGAAACAGACTCCCGAGCCAGCAACACTTGGTTTAGTTAGTTGCATTCAACTCAAGAACATACTGGTTAGAAACAGACTCCCGAGCCAACAACACTTGGTTTAGTTAGTTGCATGCAACTCAAGAACATACTGGTTAGAAACAGACTCCCGAGCCAACAACACTTGGTTTAGTTAGTTTCAGACAGCTCAAGAACATTCTGGTTAGAAATAGACTCCCGAGCCAGCAACACTTGGTTTAGTTAGTTTCAGACAGCTCAAGAACATAATGGTTAGAAACAGACTCCCGGGCCAACAACACTTAGTTTAGTTAGTTGTATTCAACTCAAGATCATTCTGGTTTGAAACAAGACTCCCGAGCCAACAACACTTGGTTTAGTTAGTCATATATTCTACTACTGGAGGTTGCAATCAATCCGGCAATTATTGCCTGTTTGTGATACGCTCGGCAAGTTTTGCTTTCAATAGTTTCCTATTGCTTTCGGAACTACCGACTCTCATACCACAGAAATCAACGTATTGTGATCTGTTCACAAAGCTCCTAACGCTGACTTTAAACCCTCGAACTATGAAACTGCTTTCACTAACCCCAATCACTACTAAATGCCACTTTTGTTGGCACACAATTGAAGCCAAACTAGACACAACGACATGGTTGTATTATCCTTTGTAAACCATGCTTCTCAACAAATGAGACCCAGTTAATGACGTTAATGTCAGCCGCATGATCTAGTGGCAACACACTCGCCTGCAGACCAGGTTCTCGTGGGTTCGAATCTGCAATGGGACGGATTCTTAAAACTGACATGGAACTGCTCCCAGGCCACCCCGGCCTAAAATGGTTACCTTAAAATTCTTGGGAAGAAATGGCGCCTGGCATGAGGCTGGCCACATCAGCCACGGATTGCTATTGGTCTCTACATACGAACTTTGAACGAACGAACGAACGAACGAACGAACGAACAATCTTTATTTTTAAAGGGCTAAGAATTGGGCTCTCAGGCCCATCTGACATTCTGCCCTTCTTCTTTCTTTCCTTTCATACATTCTTTCATTCAACATCACTTATGAAGCAAATCTTTGACACCAAAGAACAATAAGCATTAAAACGCATGAAAATTAATAATGCATGACTCACTGAGGCAATATTTAACTACTACTACTTCTTCTTCTTCTTCTTCTTCTTCTTCTTCTTCTTCTTCTTCTTCTTCTTCTTCTTCTTCTTCTTCTTCTTCTTCTTCTTCTTCTTCTTCTTCTTCTTCTTCTTCTTCTTCTTCTTCTTCTTCTTCTTCTTCTTCTTCTTCTTCTTCTTCTTCTTCTTCAGCGTTTAACATAGGCAATATAATTACCTAAGGAAGATATAATGTGCCATACATATGGGAATGTTTTTTGGCTAGTTGTCGTTTGAGATAATTGCCCTTATTATTGGCTTTTGTGTTGTTGTTTGTTTGTTCATGGGGGAATGTAGTCTGTACTAAGGTAGTGTTCAAACATGTTGCGACTGTAAGTATAATGATTGGTGGTGTCTTTCATTTCTTTTGGTAGATTGTTCCACAACTGAGTGGTAGAGTATGCTAGGCTTGTTTTATATAAGTCTATCCTAGGTTTAGGGACATGGAGTATATTCAGTCGTTCGCTATGACTTGCGTTATATTTAAACAATGGCCAAAGGTAGCTTGGGGCATTTTGAAATAGGATTTTGTGAATTAGTTTAGCCTTATTAAATAGTAGGCCCCTCTGCCGTGTGTCCACCTTGACGAGGTAGAGGGGCTTGAGTGTTCCAATGACCCCAAGAGCTATGCCGACGGTAGTACAACTACTGGTATAGTCACCCATGTCGGACAGGCCAAGGGCGAGGAACTAGACGAAGAGACACACAAACCTGCTGCCTTGTAGTTAGACTGGGGACAGTCAAAGGCTAGGGAAATCACTCCAAAAAATGCTTGTCGAAATCGGATATACTGAGCCACAGGCTTGACAAAGCAGTGCAACGTAACTTAATTCATGATGTCACAAATTAAAATTAATCATTATGGTGCTAATACCGCGAAGTCCCATCAGGCGGTGATAGTGCCGGGTCCCCCTGCCTCGAGGGGGTCCACCCATGACTACTGGTGGTCACCTTCCCCTGTGGTGTGGAGTCAAGGCACAGAGGAGTAGGTTAAGAGCTATTGACCAAATACCCCGGACACTCAATATACTACAGTGGAATGCCGAAGGAGTTTATAACAAGAAAGTCTCCCTAACACAGCGTCTTCATAAAGACAGAATAGATGTGGCATGCATCCAAGAGACACACCTCAACGCCAATCGCAAATTCTCAGTCAGAGGATATCAGGCCACACGTTTCGACCGCGAAGGACACAAAGGAGGAGTTCTAATACTTACATGAAATACAATACCTTGCAGCGAAGTATCTGTGATCTCTGACAAGCCAAACGGAAATCTATAGGTGTTGATATAATGATAAAGGACGTGAAAATAAGAATCTGCAATCCTGTATAGCCCAGCAGATAAGGACCTTACACTCTCAAACATGAAAATAACTGACACAAACTGCATTATTGTTGGAGATTTTAATAGCCGTTCAGAAAGATGGGGATACCCAGACACTGACAAAAGAGGAGATGAAGTGGAGGACTGGGAAATAGACTAAAATCTCCATCTACTCAACAAAGCGGATGACACACCGAGCTTCTACTCCAGAAGATGGTTTACCACTTCTACTCCAGACTTGGCTTTCTGCACAGGAGACATCCTCCACAAAATCGATCGCCTATGTGCTTGACCAATTAGGAGGTAGTGACCACAGACCAATCAAGCTTGTAATGAATATGGAGTAGGTTCCACAGGAGCAAAAGCCTTTGCCCCGCTGGAATTACAAACGAGCAGATTGGGACAGAATTTGCCATACTAACAGAAAAATATTGTGAAAACATAAATACACGATATGGCAACATGAAGCAAATGGTGGAAAGTCTAACCAGAGCAGCAATACAGGCGGCCACTGAGTCTATTCCAAGAGGAGCGAGGAAAAATTACAAACCATACTGGACTGAAGAATTACAAATTTTGGAGGACAAAGTTGAAGATGCCAGGATGACAGCCAGAGAGAGAACAAACAATTGAAGCGAACATCTCTCTCAAAGCCATCTCAGCAAAATATTAAAGAACAGTAAATCAAACAACAAGAGATTGTTGGAGGGGAAAAACAGAAAGTCTGAACTTTGACAGGCATGGAAACTAACTATGGAAACTAGTGAAAGCCATGAACAATGATGGACCGAGAAACAAACAAATAACAATTAAACAAGGAAATGCCTTGCTTACAGGAAAAAAGGCAGCAAATGCACTAATGGAACACTATGCCAATGCAAACCACATTGATATTACAACCGAATAGAAGAAAGCAATCAATGATAAACAGATACATCATAATAATACAGTGACAGCAGCAGAATAAATGATGGCAAATCTAGCAATGGAAGAAATGGAACAGGCAATGAATACCCTAAAAAAGAAGAAATCACCAGGAAAGAATGGAATCACAAATGAAATGCTAATAGGACTAGGCACTAAGGAAAAAAAAGAAACTACTAGCAGTCCTAAATTACAGCTGGAAGAGAGGGATAGTCCCACAGGCATGGAAGGAAGCTATACTGATACCAGTCCCAAAGAAAGGAAAAGACCTGGAAAAGCCAAGTGGCTATCGACCTATCATGTGCCTGAGTGAGTGTAAAAGTGAGTGAGTGTGTGGACATATGTGTGAGAGATTTAGTTAGAGAATGAGTGAATCTGAGAGAGTGGGTGTGTTGTGTGTCTGCCTGTCTGTGTGATAGAGTGTGAAAGTTAGTGAGTGAGTGTGAGTTAGAGAGTCATCGAGTAAATGAGTGAGTAAGGGAGCGTGAGGGAGTGAGAGAGAATTTGTGGGTATGCGTGTATGTGCGCGAATGAGTGAGTGTGAGAGCGAGTGAGTGTGTAAAAGAGAGAGCGTGGGTGAATGAGAGAGTGCATGAGGAAGTGTGATGTATGTGTGTGCATGCATGGATGTGTGTATGGGTGTATATGTGTTGTCAGAGTCTAGGAAGGGTACAGTGATGCAGTGACATCGTTACGCCCGCCAGGCGACTTAGGTCCCAGCAGGGATGCAGTAACTTCGTTACGCCGCCAGGCGAGTGGTAGTTACCTGCCTGCAAGATCGCTGGCTGACGAGCGACCAGCGGTCAGGCAAGGACGACGCAAGACGCACGCATGCCCCGTGAAGCCACCTCAGGTGGGAGGCAAGTTGCGAACTAGCGGCAGACAGCTCTGGGACACGGACTTGGACGGACGCATGATGAGAGAAAGGCGTTGTGTGGTTTCTGTGCCTGAAAGTCGAGTGTCTGGACATCTTGAGAGATAGACTTGTGAGCTGTATTGTGGATGTAAGTGTATTGAAGTATCAAGTATATATTGTTGTGATCATCGTACTGTATATGATCTGTAAATAAATCCATTGAACGGTGTGTCGTTGAGTCTTACGTCAAATCACGTTGTACTTGTACTGTCTCACATGTGTTAGGTTAGCGAGCCAAGTTTAAGACCCTGACATGTGTGTACATGTGTGTATCTGTGTGTGCCTCTGTGTGTATATCTGTACGTGTGTTAAGGTGTGCGTTCATGTGTTTATATGCGTTTATATGCATGTGCGTGTGTATGTGTGTATGGATGAGTGTGTGTGTGTGTGTGTGTGTGTGTGTGTGTGTGTGTGTGTGTGCTCGTGTATGTATTGTATATCTTTGCATGTTTAAGTGTGCGTTCATGATGCAGTGTATGCGAGTTAGTATATATTCGGGTGTTATGTGAGTACGTGTGAGTAAGTATATGGATGTGTGCAGGTGTGTGTATTGCGTGGGTATGATGTGTGTGGGTGTGTGTATGTACATGTGTGTGAGAGAGAAGAGAGAGAGAGAGAGAGACAGAGAGAGACAGAGAAAGAGAGAGAGAGAGAGAGAGTTGAGTGCACGCATGTCATCTAACATGCTGATCCATATGTTTTGTGTATTCTCATTTTTTTTTCATATTATCATTTTGATGCACTTGATTTTAACATGCATAAAATGAAATCATGTAAATTACTGTAAAGCAAGTGAGAGAGTTAGTGAGTGTAAGTGAGAGAGAGAGAGAGAGTGAATGAGTGAGAAAGAGAGAGAGAGAGAGAGAGAGAGAGAGAGAGAGAGAGAGAGAGAGAGAGAGTTGAGCCCACGCATGTCATGTAACATGCTATTCCATATTTTTTATGTATTCCCATCTTTCATATTACGAGGTATCGTTTAATGCCACCTGATTGTCCTGTAACATGCCATTCCATATTTATTTTTATTTTTTTAAATTCTCATCTTATCATTTTGTATGCCACTTGATTTTATCATGTATAATATAAAATTACTGTGATGTGAGTGAGAGAGTTAGTGTGTGTGTGTGTTGTGTGTGTGTGTGTGTGTGTGTGAGAGAGAGAGAGAGAGAGAGAGAGAGAGAGAGAGAGAGAGAGAGAGAGAGAGAGAGAGAGCAAGAGAGAGAGAGAGGAGAGAGAAAAAAGAGAGAGTTGAATTGCATCACTAATTTTTACGCTACATAATGTATATGTACAATTTTTTCTCCACTTCTTGCAATTGCGAGAATTCTCACGACAATCGTCAGTGTCTCAATTGTGTGTAAAGTGTGGGAGTTTGTTCTTATTAGTTTCAGTGATCATGTGAGGCATCATGTATTTGTCTAGATGTGAGGATGTATGTATGGGTGTGTATGTGAGGGATATGTGTGTGTGTGGGGGGGGGGAATGTGTGTGTGCCTCTGTGTGTGTGTGTGTGTGTGTGTGAGAGAGAGAGAGAGAGAGAGAGAGAGAGAGAGAGAGAGAGAGAGAGAGAGAGAGAGAGAGAGCGAGAATTGAGTGCTCGCATGTCCTGTAACATGCCATTCCATATTTTTTGTGTATTTTCATCTTTCACATTATCATTTTGTATGTATGACACTTGATTTTATCATGTATAATATAACATTACTGTAATGTGAGTGAGAGCGTTAGTGAGAGAGAGAGAGAGAGAGAGAGAGAGAGAGAGAGAGAGAGAGAGAGAGAGAGAGAGAGAGAGAGAGAGAGAGAGAGAGAGAGAGAGAGAGAGAGAGAGAGAGAGAGAGAGAGAGAGTTGAATTACATCACTAATTTTTAAGTTACAAAATGTATATGTACAATTTTTCTCCATTTTCTTTACAATTTTGCGACAATGCTCACGACAATCATCACTGTATGTGTGTGTAAAGTGTGGGAGTTTGATCATAATAGTAGGTTGGGGGATGGGGGGATGTGTGTGTGGGTGGATTCGTGATGTGTGTGGGTGGGCTCAGGATGTGTGGGTGGGCGGGGTGGGATTGTGTGGGTGGGTGGGGGATTTGTGTGTGGGTGGGTGGGGGATTTGTGTGTGGATGCGTGCGAGATGTATGGGTGTATGGGGAGATGTGTTTGTGGGTGGGGATGTGTGTTTGTCTAGGTGGTTGTGGGTGAGTGGGTGGAGGAGGATATGTTGGTGGATGATTGATGGTGGGTTATGGGATGGGTGGGGGTATATGTGTGGGTGGGGAGATGTGGGTGTGGGGATATGTGGTGGGTGGGAGATGTGTGCAGGTGGGGGTAGTTGTGGGTTTGGGGATGTGTGTGTGGGTGAGGGATGTGTATGGGTGTGGGATGTTTGGGTGGATGGGTGGGGAGTGTGTGTGGGTGAGAGATGTGTGGGTGAATGTGTGTGGGGGATGTGTGTGGGTTGGGGGAGGGGTGCGTGATGGGTGTGGGTGATGGATTTGGAGATGTGTGTGTGGGTGGGGGATATGTCTGGCTGGGTGGGGGTGTGTGTGGCTGGATGGAGGAAGTATGTGTGGGTAGTGAGGGTGATTGTAGTTGGGGGATGTGTGGATGGGTAGGAGATGTGTGGATAGATGTGTGTGTGGGATGTGTCTTTGGGATGTGTGTGGGTGTGGTGTTGTGTGGGAGGGGAGCTGGGTGTGGATAAATGATGTTTGTTTGGGTGGGTGAAGGTGTGGTTGGGTTTGCGGGTGGGTGAAGGATGTGTGTGAGGGTGGGGGATGTGTGCTTAGATGGGTGGTTGGGATGTGTGAGTGTGGGTGGGTAGATAGGAGATGTATGTGTTGATGAGTGGGTAAGGGATGTGTGGGTGTTAGTGGTTGAGGGATAAGTACGTGTGTCTAGGGATGTGTGAGGGGATGAATGTATGGGTTGGGGATGTGTGTGTGGGTTGTGTGTGCGTGGATGGGAGGTGTGTGTTTGTGAATGGGGAATGTGTTGGTGGGTGGGGATGTGTGTGAGGGATGTTTGTATGGGTGGGGAGATTGTGCGTGGGTGGGGATGTGTGTGTATATGGGTAGGGGTGTGTGGTTAAGGGATGTGTGGCTGGGGGAATGGGTGGATGGAGGATGTGTGGTTGGGTAGAGGATGTGTGGGTGGGTGATTGTATATGAGTAAGGGTGTGTGGTTAAGGGATGTTTGGTTGGGGGATGGGTGGATAGAGGATGTGTGGGTGGGTAGAGGATATGTGGGTGGGTGAGTGTGTGCAGGTTAGGAGATGGTGGGGGATGTTTGTAGGTGTGGGCTCGGGATCTGTGAGTGGGCTGGGGGAGATGGGAGATTATGTGGGTGAGTGCGGAATTTGTGTGTGGGTAGGTGCGGAATATGTGAGTTGACGGGGAGATGTGTGTGTGGCTGAGGAATGTGTGTTTGGCTGGGTGGTTGGAGGTGTGTGGGTGGAGGAGGATATTGGGTGAGTGATTGTTGGTGGGAAATGGGACGGGTAGAGGATATGTGAGTGGGTGGGGAGATGTGTGTAGGTGGGGGATGTGTGGGTTATTGAATGTATGTGTGCTTGGGGTGTGGGTGGATGGGATGTGTGGTGGGTTAGAGGTGTGTGTGGGTGGGGAGATGTGTAGGTGTAGGGATGTGGTGGATGGGTGGGGGAATGTATTGTATGTGTGTGTGGTTGGGTGGGGGAGTTGGAGTGAATGGGGGATGTGTGGGTGGGTGGTGGATGTGTCTCATAACATAGTAATATGCATTGTCTATGTTTACAAAATTCATGTGACAATGTTTTTTTCCTATGCACTGTTGATGAAAGAAAGATGAGTGATTGGAAGGGCCGAATGTAAGACGGGCCTGCGTGCCCAATTTGTTACCCTTTGAAAATAAAGTCTGTTCGTTCGTTCGTTCGTTCGTTCGTTCAGTCTACTTAGCTGTGTAGGAAAATTAATGGAACGCATAAACAATGGCAGGCTAACATGGCATCTGGAAGAAAACAAGCTCTTAACACCACACTAAGCAGGATTCAGTAAGTACAGATCCACTGAAGATCAAATAACCTATGTAGCTCAGGAAATAGAGGATGCCTTCCAAGAGAAAAAGCACACATTAGCGGTCTGGATAGATTTAGAAAAGCATTTGATAAAGTATGGAAGGAAGGACTGAAAGTAAAACTGCAAAAAATGCATGTTTGTGGCAAAATGTACAAATGGATCAGCCACTACCTTGAGAACAGAACTGCCACGACAAAAGTACAAGGACAAACCAGAAAATGATGCTGTTGGAGCAAGGTGTCCCCCAAGGAGGAGTTCTTTTACGAACATTGTTCCTATCATATATAAATGACATCACGGAAAATTTCTAGCCAGAGTACACACATCCTCATTTGCAGATGATCTAGCCATATGAACATCTGAAGAATATATTAGCACAGCTAACAGCAGAATGCCGTCTTCCTGGCCTAGAGGTTAGCGACTTTTCTCCGTAATCTCGTATACTCTCGTAAGCAACGTGATGACGTTGAGAATGAGCAGTGGTTCGAATCGTGTCTGTATTTTACGGGGTATGTGAGCCGGCCGCTCAGAAAGCAATGGCAAACTACTGATCATAATCTTGCCAAGAAATCAACAATCAGCTGAAAGACGCTGATATTTACAGCAATGTTCTGTAAAGGATATGCAAACATTTAATTTAAACAGCAGAATACAGCAAGCCTTATTAGCTTAGAGGACTGATCAAAATCATGGCTAGTGAAGATAAGTGAGGAGAAAACAACATGCATAGTGTTCTCCCTCTTAAATAAAACTCAGTAACCTAAACTGGTATTGAATGGAAAAATATTGCGCCGTGAAGAAAATCCAAACTATCTAGGAGTTACCTTCGATCGTCGCCTGACATGGAAGACACAGGTTGAGAAAAATCGAACAAGAGCGAGGCAAAGAATGGCAATCATGAAAAAGCTTGCTGGTACAACGTGGGGAGCAGTTGAGAAAGGTCTCAAGAAGTTATATACTGGATGGGTGAGGCCAGTACTAGAATATGGCATCGCAGCTTGGGCAACAGCAGCTAAGTCAAACTTTAACAAAATAAGTAGAGTCTAAAATCAAGGAATGCGAATCATAACTGGAAGCCTGAAGACAACGCCTACTAACGAACTAGAAAAGATCACTTGTTTACAACCAATGCAGGATAGAAGAGATAGCAGAGCCCAGCAACAAGCAGAAAAATTTAGAAGATTGACAGACCACCCTATGTATAACAGGTTTAATGGTTTTGGGAAGGGAAGGCTGAAGCGTTGCAACTTTGTAGAAACTGCAAAACGAAAGATTAGTGCAGATCCTATACTTAACATATCAACAGTAAAACCCATTTACAATGCACACAAGTTCCCAACTTGGAAACAGCAGCAACTGCCTGAGATGATAGAAAACTTTCCTGGTATTGAGAAAATGAACACTCAGAATGAAACCGAAAGAAGAAAAACAACCCTAAATTACATAAAAGAACATTACCCAAGCAGTAATTGGACCCATGCATATACAGATGGATCAGCCAAAAATCAATAGAAAATGGAGGAGGAGGAATTCTCCTAAATTTAAAAAAATGGAATGAAAAAAAAATAAATCACAGTCAGTGGCAACTGGAAAATTTTCAAATAACTTCAAAGCGGAGGTAGAGGCTTTGAAAACTGCAGCAGAAATGCTCTTAATGGAGGAAAACAAAGAGAAGCAAATAGCTATCCTCATAGATGCAAAGTCAGCTGTCTCAATACTGAAGAGCAGAAACAGCACAGAACTAGCTGATCTAAGAGCAGCACTCCATGCCAGAAAGTCAAAAAAAGTTGTAATTCAGTGGATCCCATCACATTGCAGTATACCTGGAAATGAAGAGGCTGACAGACTAGCAATAGAGGGTGGACGACTACCACAGCCTGACAGAGACATAACCTATATTGAGGCAAAGAGGTTTATAAAAAGCACTTATAGAACCAAATGGGTATCAGAGCATCCAGGTCACCAGAAGGATGATGCATATTACAACCTTGACCGAAGAGAACAAGTAGCAATTTTCAGACTCCGCACAGGACATAACAGGCTGAAATACCACTTGTTCAATAAACTAAAGATAGGAGATACCGATGATTGTAATTGTGGAACTGGTAAAATGACAGCTATACATTTTCTGCAGGAGTGCCCAATATATGCAGAAGAGAGAAAGATATTTTGGCCCACACCTGCTTCATTTGAGGACAAGCTCTATGGAGATATGAACAAACTCAAACTGACTGCAGCTTACTTTAACTACATTCAGATTGACATTTAAAGGTGCATGAAGAAGTATTTAGATTGCCACACTTCATGCGACAGGTATGTCGGTTACAAAAGCGTCACAGAGGCATGAAATGGATTATTGCTTGGATAGCAAATCCATTACATGTAAAGTCCGAATCGAAAGCTCACTGTGTGGGCTTCATAAAAGGTGGAAAAAGTGTCCTAGTGGCACAAAATGGAATATTGCTCGGATAGCAAATCCATTACATGAAAAGTGCGAATTGAAAGCTCACTTTGTGGATGTCATCTGCAGACTGCATTCTTCTGGTTTCCGGAGGAACAGCCTATGGTGAACGGAAGACCCATATACGGAAGTGAGGCTAAGCAGCCATGTACAGGACGTGACGATTTCTTGGGTGAAACCAGTACCAGAGCACCGTATATCGGCTCTGCAATTATGGAAGCCTCCTTGGATGGCGGGGAATGCCCATGGTCTGCCCCTGCCTTCCCTTGAGGGCTGACCAGGATGTCTTTGGCTGTTCTAAATGGGCCAGCTGGAATGGGGGATAACACCACAACAGTGAGAGTCAAACGTCCTAAGAAACCCCAAGGAAGGTTAACCCGGTCAATAAATGCCCGCATAAGTCGGATGTGTCGGCCTAACGGCGCAAGAACGCAGCTCTGCTGTAAACAGTCACAACGCAATCACGTTTGAAAAAAAAAAATGCTCCGGATGAACGAGAAGAAGAAGAAGAAGAAATAATAGGCGTTTGTGGTGTGGCAGTAACTGAAGAAGTTTATTAGGTTAGAATTGTCGGTAAGCTTTTCACCATTAATTAAACGCACTGCTCTTTTCTGGAGTGAATAAAGGCGTTTTGTTATTGATTTGCAGCATCCATCCCAACAAATATGTGTTTATCACCATATACCCACTACGCCAATTGCGCGTATAAAGACCTTTCACTTACCAAACAAAATGTTGCATACTTGTATCATTTGCTGGACGTGGCAGTCAAACCCATAATTTTTTGGTTGTTTGTGATTTCTAGGCAAGCTTACGTTAAGTAATTTGCTATTGCTTTCTGAACGACCGACACTTATACCATTGTATGAAAATCAACGCAAGGCGGTCTGCTGCCAAATCTCCCGCCGCTGTGTTTCTAACGTTTTATGCCGGATTACGAATGGAGTCCTTTACTCCTTCGCCACAGAGCCGACTACTTACAAAAGAGCACAACAAAAGAACCTAGAAGTGTCCAAATCGAGTTAACCACTTCCCCTCTGCCGTGCGTCCACCTTGACGAGGTAGAGGGGCTTGCGCGTTCCAATGACCCCAAGAGCTATGACGACGGTAGCACAGCTACTGGTAGGGTCACCCATGTCGGACAGGTCAAGGGAGAGGGACCAGACGAAGTGACGCACAAACCTGCTGCCTTGTAGGTAGACTAGGGACAGTCAAAGGCTAGGGAAAGCATCCCGAACAAATGCTTGTCGAAATCGGATGTACTGAGCCACAGGCTTGACAAAGAAGTGCAACGTAACTTTATCATTTCATGATGCCACAGATGAAAATTAATCGTTATGGTGCTAATCCCGTGAAGTCCCATCAGGCGGTGATAGTGCCGGGCCCCCTGCCTCGAGGGGGTCCACCCATGACTACTGGTGGTCACCTTCCCCTGTGCTGTGGAGTCAAGGCACAGAGGAGTAGGTTAAGAGCTATTGACCAAACACCACCGACTCTCAACATACTACAATGGAATGCCGAAGGAGTTTATAACAAGAAAGCCTCCCTAACACAGCGTCTTCATAAAGATAGAATAGATGTGGCATGCATTCAAGAGACACACCTCAACGCCAATCGCACATTTTCAGTCGAGGGATATCAGGCCACACGTTTCGACCGCGAAGGACACAAAGGAGGAGTTGTAATACTTACACGAAATACAATACCTTGCAGCGAAGTATCTGTGATCTCTGACAACCAAACGGAAATTATAGGTGTTGATATAATGATAAAGGACGTGAAAATAAGAATTTACAATCTGTATAGCCGGCAGATAAGGATCTTACACTCTCAAACATGAAAATAACTGACACAAATTGCATTGTTGTTGGAGACTTTAATAGCCGCTCAGAAAGATGGGGATACCAGATACTGACAAAAGAGGAGATGAAGTGGAGGACTGGGAAATAGACTCAAATCTCCATCTACTCAACAAAGCGGATGACACACCGAGCTTCTACTCCAAAAGATGGATTACCACTTCTACTCCAGACTTAGCTTTCTGCACAGGAGACATCCTCCACAAAATCGATCGCCATGTGCTGGACCAATTAGCAGGTAGTGACCACAGACCAATCAAGCTTGTAATAAATATGGAGTATGTACCACAGGAGCAAAAGCCTTTGCCCCGCTGGAATTACAAACGAGCAGATTGGGACAGATTTGCCATACTAACAGACAAATATTGTGAAAACATAAATACACGATATGGCAACATGAAGCAAATGGTGGAAAGTCTAAACAGAGCAATAATACAGGCGGCCACTGAGTCTATTCCAAGAGGAGCGAGGAAAAATTACAAACCATACTGGACTGAGGAACTACAAATTTTGGAGGACAAAGTTGAAGATGCTAGGAAGACCGCAGAGAGAGAACAAACAACTGAAGCGAACATCTCTCTCAAAGCCATCTCAGCAAAATATAAAAGAACAGTAAATCAAACAACAAGAGATTGTTGGAGGAAAAAAACAGAAAACCTGAATTTTGACAGGGATGGAAACAAACTATGGAAACTAGTGAAAGCCATGAACAATGAAGGACCTAGAAACAAACAAATAACAATTAAACAAGGAAATGCCTTGCTTACAGGAAAAAAGGCTGCAAATGCACTAATGGAACTGCCAACGAGCCCTTTCTGACGTAACTAGGGGTATTGGGGAAAGGAAAAGCCCCCCCGGGCCCTTACCCGGTTGAACCAAACTCCCTTTA